>JAFVLL020026061.1:0-25882 GCA_021397915.2 Tor tambroides
TTTTCCAGTCTCTCTAGAAGTATGTTATGATCGACAGTGTCAAACGCAGCACTAAGATCTAGTAGTACCAGCACTGATATTTTGCCAGAATCAGAGTTTAAGCAAATATCATTTATTATCTTAATGAGCACTGTCTCTGTGCTGTGATTTGGTCGGAAACCAGATTGAAAATTGTCCAGGTATCCATTTGAGTTTAAGTAGTTGTTCAGCTGATTAAAAACTACCTTTTCAATAATCTTAGCTATGAAAGGAAGATTTGATATTGGTCTGTAGTTGCTCAATATGGTGTTATAAAGATTGCGCTTTTTCAGAAGGTGCTTAACAACTGCCGTTTTCAGGGAGTTTGGAAAAGTCCCAGAAAGAAGTGAGGCGTTTACCACTTCTAAGAGTGCACTGTGGCTGTCACATTTTCTCGTGCCGAATTGAGTTGTGGTTCATTTTCAGCTTGGATTTACATTTATCGAAGAGAACAAATGTAAAAATGGTCCATTGTTTGATTCATTTGATAACATTTTCTAAAAGAATATGGGCTAAGACCCTGACAGTGCTCTCCAGATTCCCCTAAACTTTTCTTGTTTAACAAGATGTTGAATGTCAACAATTTTCGGTAATACTATTCAGCACCCAATTTCCGAGACATTTGCCGGATCTGCACTTTTAGTCTGGCAGCATTATGCCAAAAACAGAAACCTGACACACGAGAGGATAAGAGAAATAAACTTGTGTTTATTTCTCTTTTGTAAACTTGAGTAGACCTACTGACATTTTTCCGTCTTTCTAGCCCTGTCGTCCACTTTCCAGCTGTCATTCATGTATATGCACAGAGACAGATGGACAGATGCCAGCAATCAGCATTTTCCACAAACATCTACTCTAAAATTTAAGATGCCTAATAAAATTAAGGTCTGATTTTATTACATTTGTTCCCAGAAAGAGCGATATTTAGGCCACTGTTACCCAGAGTCTCATGCTCTGTGCTATATTACCATTAGCTATTTGATTTTCCCACTAAATCTTCCATTGAGACATTGACCATGCTTTCAAAAGAACAAAGTGCTCCAAAGATTTGATATTACCATTCAACATCCCCTTTGACTGACACTAGGTGGAATTCAGTATGAAATTATGCTGCAAGTAGTTCCTTAAACTAGAACATATTTAAATATGAACACGTCAGAAGTATATTCTAAGACGTCAAAAAATGGAAAAAAAGGCAAATATGTAGTTAAATTCTCTTAATATTTAACATATAATTTATTCACATGTATAGCCTGTAGCAAAACAATGGAGTGTCAGCAGGTGGGTGGGCTTCAGAATCTAATGCTACGTTTGACTGGAGAATGAGTCTCTGTAGTCTCATTGGAAATAGATGTGTTATGACCCAAAGACTTCAGGTCTCCCAGCGGCCCTCTGAGAGGAGGGAGCAGTATTTGTTGGGGGGGGGGGCTTGTGAGGGATAAAGTAGAGATTTCTTTTAAGGGAGACCCTGAAAATTACTTCAGCACTAAACCTCCCTTCCTCGTAGTTTTCTTAAAAGGAAGGCCTTGTGGTCAGCCTCACTGTGGTGAACTAATGCCTCATGACTTTTGGGTAATAGTCCACTGAGAAATTCACATCAGGCAGGCTCAGAAAAAGCTGCCGCAATAGGGGGCGCTCATGAGTACCCTTCTCAGACCTAAAATGTACTTCAGTTTTGTAGACTTAAAATAAAATAAAATGTATTTTATTTTATTTCATGTTTCTCAGCCATTCTAAAAGAAGAGTGGAGGAAATGGTGTTATTTTTTGTAAGCGGAGTGCAAGTAAGCGTGATCATTCCTTTCTCTTTACTACTAGTTTTAACACAAAATAAACATGAATGAACATCTCATGCCTCATGTAATCACTCAATCACTGTTTCAACCGCGGAAAGACTTGTAGTTAGTTAGTTTGCTAGAGAAATGAAGTCTAGAGAAGAGTATTTCACAAAATATCTGAAACAAGTTACGACAGCCACTGTGTAAATGAATATATTTCAACAACAAATATAAATTTTATCATTTAGAAGTTAATTTAAATACTGCATTATGTGTGTCGAGTGTTGATTATTTTAATAATATATAATAATTAAATTTTAAGTTTGAGCTCTGTTGTCAATTGTAACCTTATAGTAATGTAAAAGGGCTCCTTATAGTTTAGAGCATAAGCTGAGGTAGATTTTTATCCCTAGGAAAATATTAACTATAATTAAATTTATTTAAAGAGTCATTTGTTCAGTAAACCACTGTTTAATAAAAAAGTAATTTTATGTTTAGTTGTACCCCGTTGTGTGTGTGTGTATATATATATATATATATATATATTCTCATCTATTTTACTTACATTTAAATAAAAAATAATATAACAGAGTTATTTTTAAATGTTTAAAATTTAGATATTTATTTTTTTCTTGAGCCATCCTAAAAGAAGAATGTGGAGCCTGTTTCTGTAGAGTCCCAGGGGCCTCCTTGATGCTCGGGGTCCTGTTGTGCTTTCGTCCCTCTGCAGACGCACCTGCTCCAGGCCTGCTGAGCACTGGGTCCCCTGCCTCTGTCTCAGCACACTGGGCCTGCAGATGCTGCTGATCTGTGACACAACTTGACCATGTTGTGCAAATACATGCTTCTTTTGAGACCGTTTAGGGACCTCAAGACCGAAAGAAATGAACTCATTCTCACGCTTCCAGAATCAATAACCAGCACTCCGGTCAATGTACTGGTCTGTGCATCAAACTAGCCAGATAGATGCTAATTTGACTCACCTGGTACATTTAGTTTGCCGTTTTGGAGCCCGGTGATCGTTCCGCACAGTGAAATATTTCAAATCAAGCATGTGTAAATATTAGAGAAGACAAAAATCTCCAAGTGTTTAAGATGAGCTGAAGTTCAAGGTAAAATCGGAGAGCCAGTTAGCCCTGAAAAATGTTTACTTGTGGCAAGCCTCCATGAAGGGCTGCGATGTCCTACAAGCCACGGTCTGTGCTCCTTGTTTGCGCAAGCTGCACTGAGTCACTGTGGGTTAAACGGGGCCCTGTTTTTTCATGCTCTGCCAAGCACCCCTTTGACATTTAGCTCTGATACATAAAATGCTGTGTTCTTTTGGGCTTAGACACTCACAAAGCACACTTCTGAGGTGACGGTACTGTATGAGATTGTGGAACAGTGACAAAAATACTGTTTCTTTTCTTATAAAAAGCAGTTTTGCGTTTCCGTGCTGATGCCACTTTCATGCTTTCATATTGGCTTTGTCTTTGACGATCATTTTAAACAAGGATGCAACTTATTAAATGCAACTTAAAAATTTAGTTTAAATTTAGACGACATGTATATAACTTTATTTTTTTATACATTTATATAATTATAAATATACAAATATCTTGTATACATGATATCAGTGATCCACATTTTTTAAAAGTTACATATAAAATCTTTATAATTTATTGTTTTTAAGCTTTGTTTCAATTAAAAAAAATATATAAATGAATATGTCAACAAATATATATATACATATATATATATATACTTTTAATATGTAGCTATCATCAAGTTTTTATTATTATTATTTTTATTTTTATCTAATATGGCTGTGCAGCTGAGAGGGCAGTGCACCTGAGACGCTGAGCTGCTCATGCACCATTTGGTGATGTAGTTTTTTTTGGCTGTAGACCAGCGGTTGCGTAACATTATAGCCATAAAACAGCAGGGTGCATATTGTACTGCTTTTTTGTCGCAGAGTCTTCCATGTCTGCTATCAACAGACAAACTGGAGCGGCATGCAGAGTGGAAGTTTGCGCAGCAGACGTACCTCAGAACACCCACCTACCAAGATCAAAGTCGCCGCCCTGTTGTTCTATCTGTTTTTACACCACAGTCTGCTTTTTCATAACTTCGCACTGAGCAATAACGTAGATATACACCAGACTTCATATTTAATGGCTCGAGTTCTTTGCGGATGTAAAAATTGATGCATAAGTAATAATAAAAACATTATTGCTTCAAATAAATCAAATTCGTTTATAAAAATTCAGTGAGAGGGATTTTCTAATGGATTTCATTCATGTCATCAGTCTATAAAAGCATCCTCAACACCTTCAGGTATTACAGTGCTCTTATTGCAATACCATAAAGGAAGATTAGGCTGTATTTAAGAGGCAATAATTTTGTATTTGTTGCATTAGTCCAATTATACTGACACCTAGAGGTGTGGCTGCAGCATCATTCAACAGTTTTCAGTTACTGATGCCGCTGAAGAAATGTTGTTCTCAGTAAGTCATTATTAATTTATTCTGTGAATGAATGTGTACAGTAACAGAGGGGTTACTGATACAGAATGGGTAACATTCAGCTGATCACGTGATCCCAAAATGACAGCCCCACCGAAGTGACTTTCTCCAAGTAAAGCAAAATAGCTTTAACAAAAACATCTTATGTGAATCAAATTTTTTTTTAATGTAAAATAAAATTCCTTTTAGGTTACCAGTTTGACTGAAATCATAACCTTATGTGAATAGAAAAAAAAATGCTGAAATTAAAATTAAGCAAAAATTAACATTTTATGTAAAATAAAATGGCTTTTGTTAGGATTTCAATTTGACTGAAATCATCAACTTATATGAATAGAAAAAAATAATAATTAAGTAAAAACAACAAAATAAAAAAATTAGTGCTGTCAAATGATTAATTGCGATTAATCGCATCCAAAATAAAAACTTTTGTTTACATAATATGTACAGTGTATATTTATTACGTATATATAAATACACACACATGCTTGTATATTTAAGGAAATATGTTATGTTTGTATATTAAATATATTTATATAAATTAAATTATATGAATGTAAATGTATACATGTAAATATTTTCTAAATATATACTGTATGTGTGTGTATTTATGTATACATAATAAATATACACAGTACACACATATATTATGTAAACAAAAACGTTTATTTTGGATGCGATTAATCGCAATTAATCGTTTGACAGCACTAAAAAATATTTTAAAAAAAAGAAAATTATTAATAAAAATAAAACAAAAATTAAAATTATGTAAAATAAAATGGCTTTTGTTAGGTTTTCAATTTGACTGAAATTATCATCTTATGTGAATAGAAAAATAAAATGTTTTAATAAAAATGTGAAATTAAAATCATTTTAAAAAATAAAAGAAAATATTTTAAAAAAATAACATTTATTTTGCAATATGTCCTTTAATTTTGTTTGTAAAATTACATAATAATAATAATAATGTAAAATTATAAATAAAACATTACATTTTCATTATACCTATTATGTTTTATAGTTATTTTATTCTTTTAAATTTTGTTTTATTGCTGTTTAGAAGGTTATTTTGTAGATGTCCATAATATGAGAGACAAATATTAAATATATACATTTTAAATAATATATAATAATAATAATGTTATTTTGAAGGTGTTTATATGTGAAATGTCTAAAGGTGCATCAGTGAACAGAGCATTACTGAGATTATGAGAAGCACAAATATAAAAAAAACATTTTGTTATACATATTACATTATTATTATTTTTTTAAAGTACGTTATATTTTAATTTAGGAATAAAATGCTTGTTCAGTGTTATAAAGGTGTCTCATGAAAAACTGAGCGCCACTGAACTCTATAAGCTCATGTGTGGCGTTACTAACACTCCTCTCATTGTTGCATTATCTCTAATATTCACTGTATGTATGGCAGGTTCATTATTAAAGCCACTTACAGTAATCTCATCCATCTTTTAATTTTTTCCCCGCTTCTTAAATTTTTTTTCCCCTTCTCTCTCTGGTTTTTGATTAAATAAAAAGCCGAAGGGATGGATATGGCTGTTAATTGCATGGGGCTGATGCGAGAGCTGAATCAACACAGAGGAGAGGTCATTAAACCCAGCCGGTCCCCTCCGCTCCGTTTGTCTGACTGCGCTCCGAGCTGCTCCCCCCTCGTCTGTTGTGCAAATTCTGCCTTTAATTTAACTTTGCAGTGTTGGGTTGCTCCAGTCCACCGGAAATAATCTTCCCCCTTCATCTTCAAAGCACCGCTATCCCCCTGCTCTTATTGTGCAGTCACGTAGCCCCATTGTCCAACTACCAAACTTCAATTAAAAGAGGACGAATATATCTGGGCATTCATCAACTGATTCATTATTCTGCAATCCGTCTTCCATCATAGTTATTTGGATAGGTTGATTAATCTCTCTGTCATGCATCTATAAAGATATATGATGATTACATACCAAAAAGAACAAAAAAAAGAACATCATCAGGCATCACAGGAGTTTCAGAAAGATTGGTTTGAGCAATCATTTCAAGCATGATTCAGAGCCAATCGAAAGGGTGAGAAACACAAAAACCTACCATCTCTAATTACGATCAAGCGTTTATGCGGTGCCTGTTGGCACTACCAGAAAAAATGTGTTGGACTGACCACACGAAGACGGTCAGAAGATCTTGTATTTCTGCTGACGGTGAAGCCTCATTGTTTGCCAGGACTAAAGGGAAGCATTGTGCTCAACATGTGTTTCTGATGAAAGCATCAGAGCAGCGCAGGACTGCTGTGCCGTACCGCAGAACTTCAGAGACAAAAAAGTGAGAGCGACAGAACCGTGAAGGGAGGGGAGAAAGAGCGAGAGAGGCATGTTGCAAAAGCTTATGATTTCCTTGCAAATTCCTTCATATCCATTGCTTCATGACTGTGAGCGCTGAATAAGTAAGAAAGAAAATCAGATTTTTTCTTACAAATAATGTACTAAATTGAGTACCATGGTAAAGGTCCACAAAAAGAAAAAGGCATAAGTACATTTTTGGTGGGAATTAGATTTAATGTCATTCATTTTCTGTGTAGACAACACTGGAACTTTGTTTAATAGGAAGTGATGTCACTTACAGACATCTACTTAATAGTTTCATCATAAGCCAATTTACCTGTTACTGGAAGTAAATTGAACACAAGCGCAGAAGTGATTCCAAAAGGAGCCGTTTCAGTCCTTCATGTTATGTTCAAGCTTCATTGTGCAAGTTAAACAAATCCAGACCGAATCAAATCCATCACCGTCTGCCAGGCTGCGCCGCTTTAAAGGAGCCACAATAAAATACACATTGCACTCTTATTTGAAATCATTTTCTTCTCATATGAATTTCTTGTAATAAGCTCAATTGTGTGCAAAGTATCCTGACTGCTTCAGTTTTGGTTGAAAATATATGTAGCACGCTCATGCTTATTTTCACGTTGGTTGCTTTAATTATCGTCTGTATGGTTGTTAAGTGTGTGTAATTTCATTTTTGTAAACAATACAATAAACAAATATAGTATTGTTTACAATATTACAATAATACAATATTGTAAGCAATACAATACAAAAAGTTTAAGGGCCATGAGATTTTACATGATTTTTCAGCAGCCATTGCTCCAGTCTTCAGTGTTGCATGATTCTACAGAAATCATTCTAATATGCTGATTTGCTGCTAAAGAAACATTTCTTATATCAATGTTGCTAGAAAAAACTGTAGCGCTCCAAACAGGAAAAAAGTTCTATCAATGTTGAAAACAGCTGCGGTACTTAATTTTATTTTTGTGGACACTGATTCTTTGATGAATAGAAAGTGCAAAAGAGCAGCAGTTATTTGGTTTAGAAATCTTTTAGAGTCACTTTTGATCAATTTAATGCATCCTTACTAGATAAATATAGATAGATAGATAGATAGATAGATAGATAGATAGATAGATAGATAGATAGATAGATAGATAGATAGACAGACAGATAGACTTTTTTTTCTTTTCTGACCACAAATTTTTAATGTGATGTGACCTTTTAGGAAGCAATTAATGCTTTTGAAAATATATATTGCCTTTTCTATTATTTCACGTTTTTATGGAGGAATCATTTACTGATGTCATTAATCTTTTCTGTTTTCAGGGGTGCAACGCATGCTGTTATGACTGAGCATTTGTGTGTTTGTTTGCTGTTGCGTGCAAAATCCCATGAGTGCACTTGAGCTATTATGTGTGTTTGAGATACAATGATGTCTTGAAGACAGTTTTCAGAGTGACTGGAGTGTGTAAGCCAGCTCTTTTACTGTGGGAGGACAAGATGTTGCACTGTAGAGAAAGCAACTGGCTCTGGTCCCACATATCTGGTGACTCACCAGGCCTCTGCAGCACTGATCCCTCTGCTCTGTGTGTGTGTGTGTGGGGGGGGGGGTCGGTGGTATGTGTGACTGTGGTTGTGCATGTACAGTACATGTGCACAGATCCCACAAAATGATCATAAAACCACGGGCCGTGCTCAACCTTTAGGTATTAGTGTAATCCAAACAGAGAGATGTGGTCCATTGAGAGCTGTCCTCATTAAGAAAAACCAAAAGAACCTGACCGATATATTATATTACACTCTGAATATACCCACTCCCTCCACAAAATGTTTATTCTAGTCTCTTAGACATACATTTGCAGTTGGTTTGATTAGCGAGGCCGGATGCATTAAGTAAAACCAATCATTCCTCTATTTGATCCAGTTTGGTTTGGATGAACCGTGCAAGTAATAAGGAGACCATTGTTTGAAAGCAAGTAAGCATTCCAGTGTCCTCTGAACACTTCACAAACACGCAAAACTAGGTCAGCATGATTAATCGAAACAGAAATCAAAACTGAAATCACGTTACAACGTACTTGTAAGTCAGTACTTGTATGTGTGCTGCGTGTTTCAGAGTGAAGCGCAGCACTGTGTTCATTTACACGCGAGCAGCTCATTATTATTATATATTATCATCTCAGAGCAGCCAACCATATTCCCAAACTTGTAATGAGAAACGCTTATAAAGCAGCTGTTGTCAACAAAAAAATTATTAGAATTAGGTTCCCTGCAGTTTTCTGACAAAATGTAAATTTTACTAAGTAAAATATAATAATAATAATAATTATTATTATAATTATTAGTGTTATTATTAGGCTCCTTGCTGTTTTCTGGCAAAATTTTGTAATTTTACTGTTAAGTAAAGTAAAATTATTATTATTAGTTTCCCTGCAGTTTTTTTTTAATTTTTGTAATTTTACTGTTAAGTAAATTAAAATAATGATAATAATAATAATAATAATTATTATTATTATTACTACTACTACTACTACATTTATCTTGTATATTTTCTTTTATATATTTTTTTATTTTGCAGTGAAATATTACAGTAGCAATATTTATTAATTTGTTTAATATTTATTTATTTTTACTACTACTACTAAAAAATATTAAACAAAATAATAAATATTACTACTGTAATTTTTGGGCCCTACAAACAAGCATAATATTTATTGGTGTGTTTAATACTTTTATTCAGTAATAATATTAATAAAAATAGCTTTTTAAATGGCAATCACATTTTTATCAGAAAAATCAGAGTTGCAGATTTTTTGCATGAATTTTTTTTTGCATGAGTTTTTCTGAATTCTTTAAAAATGAGGCAAAGCATGCTAGCTATCCCTTGATTATGATTTCTTTAAAGTCACCAAGGGTTTTTTTTAACTCTCCTAGAGCAGTCAAACTAGCAGCATGAACTGGACTACTTGGAAAAACAATAGAAATATGGCTGCCGTTGCCCTCTGTTGACCTCTGCATTAATAAAACAGACACTTTGTCTTCTGTTTGGCGTCTTTGTGACTTCTGGAAGGAAAGAAATGTAGAATTTTATCAGAGCTTATTAATCTATGGTTTTCATCACAGCTGGTGACCTCTTCACCTCCATTATAATGCACTCTTTGTAATTTCACAGTTAATATTCAAAAGCCACTTGTCCTCTGTTGCTGAATTGTGAGAATATCTGGATGGGATTTGTGTCCGAGTATGAATACGCTCGTGAGAAAACGAGAAACTGCACAGATGTATTTTGTATGAAGACACTGGAGTCTTAAAAACAGATGCAGATGTTGGAGAATGTGTTTAACTTCTCCCCTCGCCTGAATGGACCCTCTGTTCACGCAAACATTTAGAGACCAGAACTGTTCTGACCACCAGGTTAAAACTGTCAACTCGCTATCTATAGATGTGTGTGGTTAAGACTCAACCAGGGATAGAATCTACCACCCACAACTGGCTATGACCATATTTATAGACCATAGACTTAAAAGAGAGACAAAAACACAGGGAGAGAGAGAGAGAGTCAAAGTGAACAAGAGATGTAACAGAGAAGGTCTTATCACACACTGCACTGTTGCCTCGAACAGACATTCCTCTTCAACAACTTTGGCAGCCCTTTAAGAGCCTATTAAACCGCACTGTTTTCTGTTGCCCAAGCCTCAAAGAACTTTCTTGGGCAACAGAAATGAGGTTGGAGGCGATGCCTGTCCAAGCAGCAGTCTTTAGCACACAACTTCACACAGCTAATTGCAAAATAAGACGAAAATATGAGGATTATGCGTAACAAATGCTAACAAGATGCCAGTGTGGATGATGTGATTCAGTTATGAGCAAATAAAACAGACGCTGTTTAAAGAACAAATGTATTTCCCAGCATGAAAGGACCTTAGATCAGTGGTTCTCAACCTTTTTGACTCCAAAGCTCCCTATTTTTTTTTTTTTGGTTAAAGACAAATTTTATGTACTTCTGGTACTTGTGCTGTAATTAAACTCAAAAATATGGTGACAGCTTAATGTTGTACATCTTTATTTTTAGGTTTTTTAACATTTTAATCAATAACAAAATAAGATTTAACTAAATTTAAATAATGCAAACCATTGCCTTGGATACATTTTGGGGTTTGAACTCTGATACCAGACAATCTTTTCTATAAAAAAAAAAAAAAAAAAAAAAACACCAAATATAACAGTAATAGATTCTTTTATCCTGTTCTTTTATTCCATAGATGGTCCAGTTAAAAACGTATCCTGTCTACCTCCAAGCAAGAATAGAGATGTGTCCTTAAAATGTAAACAATTCAAATCAATGCACTGCTTTTCACCATCAATCTGTGAGATGATTATGTACTGTTTATGGTTTGGATTACGGGGTGTTGAAGTCATGTGCTGCTCTAGATGTAGACAATAAGGAATCCTGTTTTTTTTTGTTAGAAAAGATAAAATAATACTGCTAACACTAAAACAATAGGTAGATACGTACATTTAACATTTCGATTCACACACAACTGATTTAAATGGAAAGTATTGGAATTACAAAACACATATTTCACATTGGAAAAAATACAGAGCAATTCACAACCGCTTACAGTATAATATTCCAGTATGTAAGAAGATTGATTGACTGATGAGTGAAAGAGTGAGAATAAGAACATCACAGGACCAAATGTAGAGAGTGATAGGAATCTTTTCACGTCTATATACAATCTATGATACAACTGTAGTATGGCAACATATATTAAATACACGCATCTTTCTTCCACTCGCATACATCTATGAGTTTCACACTCACAGTTTATGGCTTTTGTAATCCTCAAAGGACTACACCAGTGTACTACAGTATGTGTGCATACGGAGAGGTGATATATTGGGGATTAACATTGCAAAATAGGGGAAGTTTTGATTGTGTATGTGATCTTTGGATATGTATTCCTTTTTAGGAGACAACGGATTCAAGCTCTTTTATGGTGTGCATCATTGCGAAATTCTTAAACCACTGAATGGCCGTGGATTGTGCATTTATCAAAAGTTTGGCACTAAGATGATTTGAAATAACTAACAAACACTGACATTTCGGAACGTTTTTTTGGCTTTTCCCAGTGGCCTCTTAAGTCTTTTGGATGTATTTGTATTCAGCATCATGCCAATGCAGACTCAACAAAACATTTTAAAGCAGAAACCAGCCCAGAAAGAGTTCATATGTATAAAGACGACTGCAGAATAACACCACTAGTGTATGATGATTAACCCTTCTCCTAGCAAGACAGTTCAAAAGAAAGCTAACTCACAACTCCAGGTCATCAGATGTCATTCTTTGCTTGTTTCTTCTAAGGTCCCAAATCAGTGAAAGAGGCAGCGCCCCCTACGGGAGTCTCAGGAGGAGAAGCACAGGCCGCAGCACTCCATGCAGATCTCCAGACAGTCTGCAGACTCGCAGCACGCGTCGATGATGCCGCAGTCCATGTCACAGGGCAGGTCGCAGTCGCCACATTCCTCTGAAGCGCAGCAGCAGCAAAAGCACGAGTCGTCTGATGCGCAGGAGCCGCATGTGGCGCAGTCCAGAACGATGTTGCACAGTGTAAGGAACTCGCAAAACAGACAGGCCAGGATGCAGTGGACACAGCAATCTGGACGCAGCACAGATAGTTAGTCACAACTAAAATCTCACTGGCTAGGGATGTTTATCTGTATCCGTCAAACTTCCTGAAAATGAAAGAAAGTGTGTACAAACAATCAGGGCTAATGTGCAGTGAGGTCTGACTCACCATCCTGGGCCTCTATGGGGATCTGGGAGCTGTTGGATTTGGAGCTTCCTTTGCTCCTCTGACTGTTGATGGATGGGTTCGACTGCAGTTTCTTGGGGTTTTTATGAGCTGTGGATGAAGATGAGGAGGATGATGAGGCGGCGCGTGAAAAGGTTCCGTTTCTGACCCCGTTGCTGTGTGGCTTGCTGTCTCTCCTCAGCAGCGCCGCTGATTCGGCTGAGTTATGTAGCGTGGGGTGTATGGGCGTAGACCGTGCCTGAGGTTGATCTGAGAGCGAGAGAGAGAAAACAAACAAAAAGGTGAGCTGAGGATGTGTAAAAGAAAAACAGCAGGTGCATATTTGTGGCTAGTAAACTTAGTTAGCATCTTGTTTCTTCTAATGGAATTAGCCATTTCCTCACATGGACCAATAAACTTCCAAAAAAAGGGCCTCGGGCAGATTCTTGTGTAATACCCAAGAACTTTACTTAAAGATTCCACTGTACAGAAAGGGAGAGGTAGTGTGTTACAATTTTTTGTAATTAGGTCTTCATCGTAAATCTTAGAGAAAGTTAGAGAAAGTCAAGAATACATAGTATATATATACAAAATTGAAGCATTTTGACAGGATTTAAACTACACTACCATTCAAAAATTTGGGGGCCAGCAGGATTTTTTAAAAATGTTTTTGAAAGTAACGTAACAGTAAAAGTAAAGTAACAACAGTAATTATTGCTGTGATGGCAAAGCAATTTTCAGAAGCCATTACTCTTCAGTGTCAAATGATCCTTCAGAAATCATTCTAATATGCTGATTTAGTGGTCAAAAACATTTATTGTTATCAGAGTTGAAAACAGCTGTTATGCCTAATATTTTTGTGGAAACCATAAAACATTATTATTATTATTATTATTATTCAATTAATTTATTTATTTATTGTGTTTCTTTTGGTCATTCTAATACATCGTTGCTGAAGAATTTAAAAAATCTTACTGATTCCAAACTTTTGAACAGTAGTGCATATCTCATTATTTCAGAATTTACACTTTTAACGGTTTATATTTTAATATTACCTTTACAGTATTTATAAAACATTTAACTGATTACATTTTTTACTAATTTATTATTATTATTATTAAAAATATTATACACACACACACACATATATTTGTTGCGTTATAAATTGTTGAAGATAAATTTTGAATTAACTGAAAAGTTTGAACTTTTTGCTACTTTAAATCAGAGACTATTAAAACATCTGTCAGATCACAAAACTAGTCTAACGAGGTTTTAGGAAACTTAATGAGTATATAAAAAGCACATGTTGCTTAATTTTATAAATCAACAACAAAACCAGCAAATTCAAATTTTATCTCCCAGTCCTAGTGTTTTCAACAGGTCAACCACAGGAGGAAACAAGGGCAAGACTGACATACTGAAAGAGCCTTCAGCATTCAGTATGGACAGGGGTCCTGACGGGAAAAGCGCATGTGTTTACAATATCCGCTTGGTGCTTGCCAGTCAGCAGTAAGCGTGGGGTCTAGACTGTTGACTATGACTAGACACAATGATATGGCTCATGATTTCAGATTCACTATCTTAGTTACTCTATCATGTTCATCTTTCTCTTCTACTCTTTGTTTACTCATAATGTTTCCTTTCATTTTTGGTTGTGTATCGTTTCAATATGATGGCTTTCCCCCCCAACCAGCTTCAAAGGACCAAAGAGAAACAGTCCAAAACAAACAGACAAGCAAACAAACAAAGAAACAGGAATTAATAAACCGAGATCAAGAGACCAGAATGGATTTGCATATTATTGCTTCAGAGTTGCAGGAAGAGTACACAAAGGAACAAACAAACAATATGAGATCACCGCTATGCTTCGTTTCCCACAGAGAGCAAATGACAAGACAACATACACAAATCAAGCACATTACTGTGTGCCTCGAAAATGAAAAATAAATAAAACCGCAGATGTCTAGGGGTCCAAATACTGGTGATTTTATCGTAGAGGATGGCTTTAAAATAAATGCAATAATCAAGCTCTGCAGTAAAGAGTCTTAAACATAGTATGTCACGATTTTTTTCTTCCTCTGAAACATGCTGTAACATATTCCAAAGTGACCTATATAATTGAATTAATGAGAGATAAATGGAAGCGGTGCGTGAAGTGAACCCAAGTTTATTTGTATAGTATATTTCCCACATGCCGGTAGTTTAGTTTAAAATAAATTTGTTTACACTTGGCATTTATGATAAATGCTGTTCATACTGAATGGCACTATAATTTATGTTTGTTTTATACTTATAATTACCATTCCTGTTTTGTTCTAAAGACCATTAAATTCAAATGATTTGTTATGGAGTGAGGGGAACTAAATGGTTTATAATGTTTGTAAATATTTCTTTTATTTATTCTTTTATAATTATTGGCATTTTACATTATTTCTGAATAAAATAATACAATGTGACTTGTACGACTTAATCAGGTGCAACTTATTTTCTGGAAAATACGGTATCTGCAAACTTTCTGACTTCAGCCACTCTCTCTAATTTGAATGTCTCGTAAAAGTCAGAAACATTTTTCGGCTCTAATTAAAAATAAATGCTTTGTTTCAGGCACAGGCATTGATTAAACAAATACTCAATTAAGCTCTCGAATCTGGGCACCGTATGGTGGACAACTGTTTGAAGAACCGGACCACAATCCACGCAGGCTGCCATCGAAAACAAAAGAGTGCGTACAACGATACACCGCAGTGCAGCCTGATCAGGGTAATGAAAACAAAAGGAGAGGTATATCAGCTAAGTTACGACTAACGATATGATTAAAACGTCAGGGTTTTTTTGCATTGGGTGTGAGGATGAGGCCAAAAGTTTGGCGCTCTGAAGTTCAGACACTGTCTCCCTGCAAGTTTACAGCCTACAAATGTTCTAGTGTTCCTCCACAAACTGCTCGTGGAGTTGACTTTGGCAAGCAGTCTACAGCACTTCGTATATTTTACTCTTGAGCACCGCAAAAGACTAATTATTCTGGAAGAAAGAAAAACTACGCGAAACGCAGACCTTCAGAGCCAAAGGAAATAAACCCGCAAATCAGAGAAAGGCTAAATGGACCTTTTACGTGAAATGTTTTGTTATATTTTTTTGTGAATGATGATAGTATTTAATCCCATCTTATTGCTGCACTAAACATTTTCTTGACCTTAATGCATGTTTCAGGTCATATGAGAAACGACTGAAGGGAATATTGAGAGAGCCAGAGTTGATAGGAAGACGTCTGGTGCCCATGCGGAGGCATGTGGACTTGATAGAGTCCAGGAAAAACATACACAAACACACCTCGTTCTATTCACAGAGTCTGACGCTCGAAGGTCTCTAGAAGACCGAACTGGCAATCAGCTACATTAGATAATGGCTGAGCGGACACATACCCACAGTGTGCTGGTGTTGGAGCCTGGCCGAGGTCAGACCACAAGCAAATTCACTCTGATTGGATATTTTTCCGTTTCAAACATTACTCCAGATGTTCGGTTTGTAATAAAGAAGAAGAAGAAAAAGAAAAAAGATAACTTCATATGAAGTGCATTAAATGTCAGAGTCTATGAAAAGACTGAAAGCCAGCATTACTTTAGAAGTGAAAGCAGTTCCTTCTTTCAAGCAGGTAAACATCTCCCTTGAGTCCATATGTTCGGTGTAGGAATGGCGGGGTGTTTATAATGAACTTCCACCCCCGTTGTTTGCCAGGCTTTAATGTGTATGATCTTGAGCTTGCCAGGTCTAGTTGGAGGATCAGCCCTTCAGAAACAGTTACAGTTCACTATGAATTTACGTCTGACATTTGAAGCTGTGATGTGTGATTCTTTGTGATTCTTTCATACACAGAGACAAAGACAGTAAATCTGAAATACTTCATCTACATCACCACCAGCTGCTGGAGAGGTTCACAGCACAACTGTAGTCCAGCATCTACAATTACCATTCAAACGTAGTGGGGAAACTAAGATGTTTTTATAAAAATTACTGCTTGTTTTCAGCAAGAATGCAAAGACATTTAAAATGTTACAAAAATATTTCAAATAGATGCTGTTCTTTTGAACTTTCTATTTATCAAGAAATCCTGAAAAAAATACTTTAAAAACAAAATATTCACAAATAATAATGTGTTTTGTTATTATTATTATTATTATTATTAGAAGACGACGACTGGAATATTGGCTGCTGAAAATTCAGCTTTGCCATCACAGGAATAAATTACTGAACATTTTAGGTTAAGATAGAAAACAGTTATTTTAAACTGCAATACTATTTCACAGTATTACTGTTTTACTGTATTTGTGATCAAATAAATGCAGCCTTAGGTGAGCATAAGAGATTCTTTCAGTAACATTAATTCAAAACATTATGTTGATAAATAGATATGGTTTATTAGTAACCACTGATGTCTTTAAACACAGAATCCCAGATATGCATCTCTCTTCTCAAGAAGCAGAGCTTGCAAATCACAGAGATGAAGGTACACATAAAAATATAAATAAAATAATGATACAAGATAAAAAATAAAGTACAAATGTGTTTTGAACTAAGGGTACACATGCTTTGTAGTTCCACTTAGTAATGTTCAATAAATATCTGGATATTGCTGTAGGAGTATTTACAAAGTAAAACAACAGACATTAAAACTCAAGTGCTCCTATAACAATACATAAATGCGTTTAAGTGTGAATGCCAAGCACTCAATGAAGGCTACTGTATGAAAGTTCCACTCTTTTGTAAGGGTAAGACTAGGTGTCTTTTTACACAGAGTGGCTCAGTGAGAAGATGAAAATGAAACTTGTTAGACAATAACACAATGGCTTTTCAAATTCAGCCAAAGAAAAATGAAAGATTTTCAAGAAAGATAAAAACTCTTAAGAAACAGTTTCACAAAAACACATTGTTTTCACTCTGACTCATCCAAACTTGCTTTCAAAGTGCCTATTTCAAGGTTAAATAGATGCATTAGTGGCTCTCAGAACAGCACTGGATTGTACACTGCTTGAGTTACACCCACAGCATTTCAAACTTTTTTGACCTAAATAAAAGTGCACACGCGGTTAAAGGGTGTAAACATATTTAAAGACCACTGGGCATTTTTTATTTTTTGGAAAGTTGGTGGTCAGGAATTGAATCCACAATAACACTGGGGCATATTTGTGTTATCCTGTGCTGCAGTTTTTGGATGAGGTATTTGACTCGGGGATGTTACTTTGTTTGTGCGCATTTGTGTTTAGGGCAGTAAACAGTCGGCAGCGTCAGTCGGTCTCCTGGGCATCTGCCAGAAAGACAGAAATTTCTACACAACACAAACTTTTAAAACAGTCGAAAACAAACAAAGCACAACACAGGCTTTTCACGCACGCTACACACAAGCCGCCATTTTGGATTTATAATGTACATATACAATACTGGAAGGGACCGGCTGTCCGCCTACTATCAACTGAATCGGCTTTCATTATTTACCATGTACCCAAAAACCACAGAACACCAGAAAAAAAGGGGGAGAGGTGGACAGAATGAGAGTGTGAAGCTGATGACAAATGACAGGAAGTAAATCACAGAGGAAACAATTCTCTTTAGAAGAGGTTTTACTGAAGGTCTCTTGTCTTTAAATAGTCTTCCGTTGTTAAAATAATAGTTCATTGGTGCATTACACTGCAGTCTGAAATCATCTGTGGGTGGGGACATTCAGACAAGGGGTGAATCATCTTCAGGTTGCTTGTAAAAAAGTTAAAAAGTATATTTCATTTTTTAAAAATAAAATTATATATTTTCCAAAATCATACATGAAGCACTTGGATCAACAGCTCTCAGCATCGCCCATTCTGTCTAAAATGCACAATTCAGCCCCTGAGATGTCAAGTTTCTCTAGGTGTGCAGAACCACTCAGGACCCACTATATCATCTGAACATGCGCCTCTCTGGGCCCCTGAGACCCCCAGACATCAGATGCATTATCTCATCTTAAATTCCCTGCCCAGGGCCCCAGGCTTCCCGTAACACCTCATTTAAAGTCCCCCACTGCCCCAAACAGCCGTGAGTAACACTACCTTCTGTTTAAAACCCACAGGGCCACAGAAGCCAGTGAGTCAGCATTTTTTCATTAATACAAAATGAAAACACAAATACATGACAGCTTCAAGAGCAAAAATAAATAAATGAAAAATACCAATGTGTAGGACAGATGATGCAAATAAAAGCACCATATCTTCACACCAGTGAGCAGGAAATCCCCTACTTTTTAAACAAAGATGTCTGTTGTCGGTAAAACTGAAAATGTTGCAAGGGATAAATGATATGGCTCTTTGAGGAGTAGAGCCAGATTTTACAGGGTGGCCTCAAACAAAAAATACAGCATACAGTAGGTTCACAAGAGAGACCAAGTAGTCTTTAATCCCGTTCTGCCTGAGCTCATTTCAATGACAATCTCCAGCGATGAAGACTCTAATCAGTGAATTTTAAAGCTGTAATTTAAGCCAGCATTTTCCCCTCTTCCTTTAAGTCGTTTATTTCCCCTGATGCCAGCCCCTCTGCAAAGTGATAATAGATGATCTGATGAGTGAGACACAGGAACTGAGCTCTAAGCCCTACTGAAGCTGAATAATTCACTGAAAGGGCCAGAATGGGACAGAGAGAGGTGGGATATCCAATGAGACTATTCTCTGACCAAATTCAATTTTTATCAAGCCATCTCAAAAGCCGTTTTCCCTGTTTATACAGTATATGGACCTCCCCGGTCATCATTTTCCTAGCTGGCATTCTTACAATCAGAAGAGCGGTACGGTCATGTGATCGATTCAGAAGAAACACATTGATAAAATAAATATCTTGAAGTGCTCCTGCTGATAAGAGTGTAAGAGTGAGCGTACTGATGCACAAACAAGCACATCAGTCTAGACAGCCAGTACTGATTACAGTCATTATGTAATTGCATCACACAGGGTGAGTTTAAAACCAGATGTCATAGGTAGATTAGGCTAATTGGCTTTTAGAGAAAAGTCATGTCTTTAAATTCATCCCATGGCTCATGAATAAGGATGACCCAGTGGCCTAAGGACAATGAGAGAATTTCAGGCCAGTGGACAGACCTGTCTCTTGCCTTATGCAAACATTACTGAAGGACTTTCTTAAGACCAATTAGTCTCATACTCAGATTTTTTTTTTCCAAGACTGTTAATATATTAACCAGACCTTGAATTAGGTGTATTAATGCAAACGTTGGATATTAAGCTCAGAAAAAAAAAAAAACTATAAGTATTAATCTTTTTACGTATGAGTGAGCATTTTTAAAAAAGGCAACCAGCAAATGGTTTTGTAAAAGCAATCTTCACTTAAATGACATCAACACAGACTCTGCAAGAGGACCTGAACCTGAACTCATGTTCTCACTCTGTTTTTCACTTCTCACTCACACTACACTCAGATCCAAAGTAAAAAAAAGTGAATTTAACAGCCTTTTCTGCACTCTCACAGCCTGTCAAAGGCATTCAGTCTAGACACGTATGCAACATCCATGACATCACTGCCCTGAACTGGAGCATTTGGACCAGGCTGAAACTTCACACTTCTGTTTTCAACAAAAGTTGCTGATTTCTGCACAAAATAAAACTTTGAACATCACTATTGAGAAGCAAATCTTCTATATATATATATGCAAAAGTCAAATAAAACAAAAGATAAATAAGCAACCGCCTGCCTCAAAACACATATGGATCCATAAAGTATTGCACACTCCTTATAAAGCAGATGATGCAATAGTGTTCAACATTTTACGAGTCCCAAATAGGCACATCTCACGGGTCCATCTGCAAATAAAACCACACGAGTCAAGGGAGACACGTTTGCAGGGAAAAAAATTGAAGTTGAGGAGTTGTACATTTTGTCCGTTCTCTTATGCAGTCGTATTGCTGCCATTTTTATGGGCATTTTAAAAAATGTCCAAGGGACAAGCCAAGAAATGCAAGATGGATAATCTCCCTTTTATGTTTTCTTCTTACTGACGCAGAACGCTGGGTCTTTGCGGGGTCTTAAACACCCCGATGCTGTGGCCGAGCGTTTACACAAATCAGCCTGTAGAGAGTCTCCACTGCACCCTGGCCAGCTCATTACTGGGAACTTTTAGACAGGTAATGTCATACCGTCACACCAAATCTACACATTATGACACACTAAAGTGTGACAGATTTGTGGAAGTGGGCAAACATGAGCTGTGCTTTCAGTATCATTGCAATATGAGTAGTTAACGTCCACCAGGTTAGCGTGATCACCTTCCACATGCCTATTAAACACATGCCTTCAAGACCATTTAACTTTTGTGAACATAATTTTTCTAAATTAACTGTTGCTAGACTGTGAAGAGACAATGAGATCATGTTACAAGCCTTTCCGCTCTCAAAGTCTCCGCAAAAATTCCAATCATGGTACACTCACGGCCGTGACGGCTGTCTTGTTGGGGTCCTGCATGGATCTATTTATTCCTCATGGAATAACACTTACAGGAAGTCACAGTCAGCTTTTTTTCCCCCCAGCAATAACTGTAAAAGTACCAGTGCAATGGGGCTAAAGGCCCCGATATACTTCAAATGAAATCGAAGAACGAACTGATATGACGTCATTTCGAACAAAATCAGGCCGAAACAAAGTTCGTTTTGAGTTTGTTTCGGCAGTTCGAAACAGCTCACCAAAGCGAACTTTCTGGGGGAGTTCGTTTTGGCACCTAAACACCTTTTAGCTACCACTGGTCCATGGCAATTACACAATCGGTGGGTGTGTTCTGGAGCTCCACCTTCTTTGACGTGATTTTTTTTACCTGGTTGGTTTCTCATTCAACGGAGGTCAGGCAGGAGAACAACATCTCCAAGTCACTAGCAACATAAATACACTGTGTTGAATAGCTGAGCTTCCACAAATATATCCGCACCTGTACGATCGCTCAAGGACAGACTTTAAAGATTCAGAGAAAGCATTTCATTCCTAGAAAGCAATCGCAATGAAACTTGGTGTCGACGACCCGAGTTATGCAAGCGGCGTAGAGAAATATCAGATGCAAGTTTTCCAAAGCCATTAAAAGAATGAAACGAAAGAGTAAAGATATAATGTAGCAAGTACCAAATACATGTGTTTCAATTAAATGTTACACCATACTGCTGCTGTTATTCTTTCAATAAGCGAATTTAAAGTGGTCACATGATGCGATTTCAAGTTTTCCTTTATCTTTGGAGTGTTACAAGCTGATTGTGCATAGATAAGATCCCTGAAGTTGCAAAGACTAAAGTCTCAAAACAAAGAGATATTCTTTATCAAAGTTAAGACTCTGCCACGCCCCCCTAAAATGGCTCATTCAAACACGCTCCCACATGTCTACGTCACGATGTGGAAATATTTGCGTAATGCCGCCCAAATGTTCACGTAAAGAAAGAAGGCATGGTTTCAGTAACCGCAGTAGTGTTGATGCAGCCATGACAGGTAGACACTGTGTGTTTCTAGGCAAAAGCAAAAGCACTTTATTTGGCCTTCCGAAAGTAGATGCATTTAGGAATCATTAAGATTACTTACAACAGAACAGAAATGCATTTTATGGACGACCGTATCGTGAACCTAGGAAAGGAGGTAAATCTGACTTTGCTATGACAATCTGGCGCTTCTGAATCAGCGACTGTATTTGCTATTGACTGTTCAAATGAGGAGTTTTGCGGGTCGTGTGTGTGTGTGTGTGTGTGTGCGAGCGTGTGTGTGCGTGTGCGCGTGTGTGTGTGTGTGTGAGAGAGAGAGAGAGAGAGAGAGAGAGAGAGAGAGAGAGACAGGGTCACATCACAGTGGAGTCAGCTTTCTTAATCGCAGCTTGTGTGCAAACACATAACGTTATGAGCTTCATCACTGTCTGTCACACGACTCCATTCCCCTCTCGGGCTTGAACTGATGGTAAAAATAAGGATATTATTAACTGTCTTTACATTTATTTTGAAAGATGAAGCTCGCGATTATGGAAAGGGGCGTTACATTTCCGACGAGTGCTTGCGGTGTTTGGCCAATCACAATGCACTGTGCCAGCTGGCCAATCAGAGCAGACTGCGCTTGTCTGAAGGAGGGACTTTGTAGAAAATGACTCGTTTGAGAGAGGCGGGGCATAGAGGACCTACAATAATGTACAATATTTGAAAAATAATGTTTTTTGAACATTAAAGCATGTCAACATATTCTGTTACACCAAATACACAAAATAATGATCTTTAAAAAAGCATCATATGACCCCTTTAAAAGGTATACAATAAATGAAATGCCAAAAGAACATACAATAATAAACCTCTGTTTTTATCAAATCATGACACCACATAAAATATAAAAACGTGTAATAATTTATAGAGGTTTAATAGAAGACCTAGATACACCATCATTGCATCATTGTTGTATTTAGGGCATACGCGTGAGCGTCGCAACACGTTTACATTAATCTACACCCCGCCTCCAGCAGCGCGGGGGTGTTGGAATGTTCGAAAACAGTATACCATCGCTCAGTCTTTTCGAACTTCTTTTTGCCCCCAAACGAAGAACGAAAATTAACTTTATTTGAAGTATATCGGGGCCTTAAGACTGGGCTTTGATGACTTCTTTTAAAGAAGCCTGCATTTAGCCATCTGTGGAAATAGCCAAAATTTACAGATCACGCCTCTGAGTTTAAATGCAAATGTGAGATATTAGCTGTTTTATACTGTGCTGTTTAAGTTCAGTGAGATTTTTTTTTCAAAGAAATTAATATTTTTATTCAGGAAGGATGCATTAAATTGATCAAAAGTGACAGTAAAGATATTTATAAAGTTTAAAAAAAAAATTCTTAAGGATCATGTGACAGTGAAGACTGGAGTAATGGCTGATGAAAATTCAGCCTTGCCATCACAGGAATAAATGACATTTTAAAATTTAACAAATTGTAATATTTCACAATGCTTATTTTTAATATTTGATCAAATAAATGCAGCCTTGGTGAGCATAAGAAACTTCTTTCAAAAACTTCTTTCTAACTTTATTGAAACTCCTTACTAAAATGAAATGGTTTTAAAGAATCAATTTAAAGAATATACCTCACACTGTACACTCTCACCACACAAGCAATAATATGAAATTCAACATCCCTTACAAACAAATTTTCATATTTACTTGTTTTGAGGCATGTTCTGCTCTGTACATTAGCACCATCCATGTTGGAAACTCTCACATTCGAACATAGCCTACATCTACCAAGCTACAGCAAAATCTCTACTGGTCACACATTTCTATCACTGTATGGTATATATAAACAATATCACACGATTAGCAGTGCGATATGGCTGTATATTGGCATGGCTGTGATTCGGCCGTATCACAGCATGCTGATTGCCGAACGTCTAAATTTTCAAATAGACGTTATCTTTATTAACACAAATTGTGATGCAAAAGCAGTATTATTTTTAAAATTAAAGTGGATTTGGGCGTCCTCTATGACATTCGCTGTGAGAAATACCACAAGCGGAGTGACACAGATGGTGAAACATTTAGAGTTCTGTTATCACTAGAATATCACACTCTTATCAGCCAGTCAGGTTTGAGGACCAGAAAGAACTGTTGTATAAACCAGTATATACCACTCAGCCCTATTATATTTCAGATAAATTGACATCATACAAACCCAAAAGCCCATGTTTCATGTGAAAAGTAAGCTGAAAGACTGTGAAACACTATCACCAATATATGCTTTGGAGAGCAGTAAGAAAGCTGGCGTTGACTGCTAAAAGCACAGTGCTATAAGTCACCTGGCACTGTAACCAAGGAAACATCACAATAGCAGTTACCTCCAAAAATATCAAACCTCAGTTGTTAAAACAAATGTGGCCATTTCACGCACCTCTTAACCAACTTCAGCTGACATGAGAGCCTCTGTCACTGTCCTGCCAAAGTGAATCTATGTCTGAGTTCAGCAATATTTCTGCTCTACCATTTTATAAATGTGTTTAATACACAGAGCTGTAGATAAAAACGAACACAGCTGAGTGTGTGATTAGTCAATGTGCTCATTATGTGTATGTAGTTATTTCAGGTTATGGGTGGGTAAGCTGTCCCCGAGGGGACTGGTGCTGGTGTGACTCAGTAACAGGACATATCAACAACCTACCCCTTAGTCAGAGGACTTAGTCACAGCCTACTGACTAGTACACACCCAGCCTATATATCTACACAGTCACAGACACACCACAGACTCCTTAGCACCGGTATACGTCACTGCTTCATCTGCAGAACATTCGTTGCTCAAGATCTGTCAGAGATGTGGCCCTGTAGTTAGCGCACTTGCTCTGAGCTATTGAGATGAGGCTTTCATAAACGGGCGACTTCAAACCCTGATCCCATTCCCCACATCATTTCCTGTCTCTCTAATGTCCTATAAATACAGCAGTACAAAAATATTTCACTGACAAACCCAAATTTATGAACTCATAAAACAAAACAAACACACAAAAGATTTTTCTAAATGCACCCTACTTCATAAATGGCAGTTCATCTTAAATTTAAGCTAAATAAATTTGTGATGTAATTTGCAATTCTGAGAAAAATAGTCAGAATTAGGAGATATAAGCTTGTATAAACTTTTAATTTAAACCTTTTTTTAATGATATTTTTTCACAATTGAATTTTTTCCTCCAAATTCTGAATTTATGTCTCAGAGGGGTTTTTTTTCTGCCATGGAACAAAAAAAGATTACATTTTTTTCCTCACAATTCAGACAATTTATTCCTTATTAAAGTTTATATCTCACAATTTGGGCTTTTCTTTCTTTTTTTTTGTCAGAATTTCCAGAAAAAGTCTGAATTATGAGATAAAAAGGTAACTGCGATTATTATTAAAAAGCAGTTGTTCTTTTGTGCATGTAATAATGTTAATGCATATTGTGATATTTATTGTGTCTATTTGTTACATTTGAATACATTTTAATAAACAATGTTGGAACCCAAAAAGTTTGTATGCATGCTCTTTAGTTGGTATATGCATAAGAACATTTTCACAGTGTTTTGTCTTTATAAATACCCACTTTTTCCTCTCTCTTGACATAGGATGAAATACATAGAATTTAGGATCAAATCCTAATCAAGACCCATATTGTTTTATAACAGTGACCTTAACATCTCTGTCCCTCTGGCCAGTGTCATCAGTCCTAATTTCCTCATCATTTCATCTGCTTCTATAAAAATGGAACAGACAGACCAAGTACAAACAAACTGTAAAGGGCTGCTTGATAACGTAGTCCAATTGTTTCATGCTTACATGTTATGCTTTTGCTAGGAGTGCTAGTGAGGTCCGGTTGGGACAAGCTGTTGTTGTTGTTGCCATTCTCCACGTCTCCTGTCTTTTCCATGGGTGGGGTGTTTGAATTCTGTGCTGTCTGCTCACCGGTTTTATTCCCTTCTGAGGCCAAAAAAC
>JAFVLL020026064.1:0-33409 GCA_021397915.2 Tor tambroides
CAATGCCTCTGTGTATAAGGCAAGGTTCAAAAAGAAAATTATTGATTCAGTCGGTGTGGAAGAACTTGACTGGTCTGCATAAAACCAAGTCCTAATCCCAGTTTAACACCTCTGGTGTGACTGTAAATGCAGACCTTGAGCCAAGAACTCATCACCAAATGACCCATATGTACAAGTCATTGGTGTTTGGTGATGAGTCAAAACATGCTGAATAAATTAACTTACATATGCTGAATAGACTTTTTATCAGTGTAGGTATTGCCCAGAATTTTAATATCAGTGCAAAAAACAAAACAAAAACAATAATAATCTAACTAAAAAACTAACAAAGTGAACCAGACATAGAATCACATTAGGACACAGAACCCTCCACCTGTAGAGACTCTCAGTCCTAACACACACAGTTTGATGAATAGGCTGAACAGAAGCCATGCAGAAAACCACTAAAATGACTGCAATAAACGCCTGCTAAAATATTCTCTGTATCCGTCTGTCTGTGTAATGTGATCTCAGCAGGAGGTCTGTCTCTTTCTCACTCTCGGTGCCTGGTTAAATCATGATGCAGCTCTTAGGAACAACTATTCGCTGAACTGAATCCTCCAGCCAGACTCAAACATCATAACAGCCCATGTCATTAATCATTAGTAAAAATGACTAATAGCTGCTACCTTGCCTGTCAGTCTGTCTCAAAAGAAACCCCAACAGTGTGATTAAGACTCAGGCATGAAACAGTAGGGTTTTGTATCAGCCTAAATTTGTTTACTTGCCAATAACAACCAGCTGACTG
This sequence comes from Tor tambroides, assembly GCA_021397915.2. Taxonomy (NCBI): domain Eukaryota; kingdom Metazoa; phylum Chordata; class Actinopteri; order Cypriniformes; family Cyprinidae; genus Tor; species Tor tambroides. Next base: position 788 of record JAFVLL020026064.1, read on the forward strand.
TACATTATCCCACTCATTACACAGAAATAAAATATTTTACTCTCTTACTTGTAGATTATCTTTGCAACCTCTGCTAAAGAAAAACTCCAGGCAACCAGAAAAAAAAACAAACAAAAAAAAAAAAAACATTCATTTCTACAACGTGAAAGGCCACTGCGTTCATGCCTTGCGGTTAATCAGACAGATTAACAATTTTCCTGCCCATGTCCTAAACTGACCTGACAACCAGGATTTGCAGGTTAACAAATGATGACTCAGCTGTCTGGGTTAGTCAGTTTATAGGTGCATATGTGTGTGTGTGTGAACCAGTCATGTTTAAGTTTTAGTGCCGCCCAACTGAGACTCGATATGGTTGACGGGAGACAGAACAAAGCACATCAGAAAAACCTAGTCAATCTATTTTAGGTTGCAAAATCAACACCTCTTGTGAGAGAATTAAAGGATCTCATGGGTAATTCAGTTCTTAAGAGTAACAACATTTTATTATTTAGTCAATTTCATTATTGATTCTGAAGTAAAAATAGTAACAATTTTCTTCTGATGCAAAAAAGTGGTGTTTAAATAGCTTTTTTAAATGCAGCATAAATTCATTCCAACAATACAAAACATTGTTTAAGCACATTTAATAAATTTTTCTTTAGAAATACTTTTGTCAAAACACAATGTACATCTTTTTAACAAGTTGTCATATAAACAACCAACCAGTAACTACGCTGATGACTCGTAAAAGTAATAAAAGTAATTTCTTTGTGAATCAGTCTACAGTGGTTGCACTCTGTTCTGATTCACTAAAACAAACCAAATCATTAGAGTAATTTGTTCTGGGGAATTGGACTACACTGGTTGTGCAGTGTTTTTCATTCACTAAAAAGAACAAACTCATTAGTTCTAGAACTGGACTTAAAGGAATAGTTCACCTAAAAATAGGTGAAAATTGTCACCATTTACTCACCCTCATGTCGTTCCAAACCTGTAAGAGTTTCTTTCTTATGTTGAACATAAAAGAAGATATTTTGAAGAATGCTGGTAATCAAACAGTTGATGGTCCCCATTGACTTCCATAGTATTTCTTTCCCTACTATGGAAGTCAATGGGGACCAACAACTGTTTGGTTCTTCAAAATATCTTCTTTTGTGTTCAACAAAACAAAGAAACTTAAACAGGTTTGGAACAACATGAGGGTGAGTAAATGATGACAATTTTCATTTTTGGGTGAACTATTCCTTTAACTGGTTTGTGTTGTATGTTTTTGCTTTACTAAATAGAACAGATTCTTCTGAGTCATTTATTCTGAAGTTGAACTACACTAGTTGTGTTGGATATTTTTGATTCACTAAAAAAGAACTGATTCAAAAGAATCATTCAATCTGCAACTAGTTTACAGTGGTTGAACACTATGCTTTTGATACACAAAAAAGAACCGATTAATCAGAGTCATTTATTAGAGAATCGGAACCCTGGCTGCACTATACGTATTTTCATACTATATTACGCCCACATTGGTGAAAGAACACAATCGAAAACCTTAACTGAACCATTACTCATTTATGATATTTAAAAACAACAACAACAACCAGAGTAACTAGTGTAGAGGTAAAGTGTCCGGCTATAAAAAATAAAGAATAAAAAAGTATTTCTGAAAATATACACATCAATAAGAAAAACAGAAGACAAGTGAAAGGAAAGTAAGTAAAGGAAGAAACGCACATTGCACGCCACACACGCAGAAACTGGTCTCTGTACAGACACTAGCTAGTTTAGAATAGATACAACAGCATGAATTTATGACAACATACCTGTCTGCACAGTGTCAGGACGAATGTTGTTTTGACAGCCTATCATTTTCAATACAGCAGTCCCTGCATTCCTCTTTCTTCTGACAGTCTCTTTTACTCTATTGTGAACACTGCATGTTTTTCAGTCTTATTTGCCCTTAGCAGTAATTTGAGTGACTGCGCTTAATCCCACCTCTTATGTATTTCGGCCCACCTCTCTTAAGTGAACAGTTTATTTAGCTTAATCCTGCATTGCCAACAAGGCAAAATGTGGGATGTATTAAAGTATGTTTTATGCAATATGCTGGAGATTTTGGTTGCCTTAGCAACAGCGAATGAGATGACTTCCTTTCTGCTTCCAAAAAGAAAAGTGATTACCTTTTAATAATGATCTGAAAACATTAATGGTTTTATTGATCAGGTCAGGTCTTGCATTGACAACTGCATAATATGTTATTTAGAGCACGGAGATGAGACGCTACATGAAGATAAGGCAAACAAAATCAATCAAGTTTGGAGCCATGTGGGTGGAAAAGACAAAAATCAATCCGTCCTCCAAAAACTGTATTGTTCAGACAGCGCAGGAACACACACACACAAGCAAAACTGAAACAGACCGCAAACAAACACGAGCCTTTGAAGTGAACGTCTAATCAGTTTCAGGATCTCTCCTCTCAGCCAATCAATCGACAGCCCTCTGGGACTCCGCCCACAGCGTCTAGACAGCCAGACCTTTGCTGCTCTACTGCATTCTGCAGCGGTGCACACCGCAGAGGTCATGGAGGTCACGTCTAGCATTAGCTCAAACCAGACACTTGTTCTCAAGGGGTTCTCCGTACCATCCATTCCTACATTGAGTAAACCTGTTGATATGTTTCTTAAGTCTGATTTATGCAACATCACTACTTTTATGTTTTGATGCCACTGATTTGTAACATGTTTGTACATGTACACTTAAGATACCAAAAAATCTGACAGATTTAGAAACAAAAGTCTAGTATTTTTTTTTGTGAGGGGTTTCAAAAGTCAGTACAATTTTTTAAAAGAAATTAATACGTTTATTTAGCAAATATGCATTAAACTGCATAAATAAAACGTGAGAGTAAAGGCATTTACATTGTTACAAAAGATTTCTATTCCAAATAAATGCAATTCTTTTGAACTTTCCACAAAAATATTATACAGCACTACTGTTTTCAATGTTAATAATAAGAAATGTATCTCCAGAACCAAATCAGCATATTAGACTGAATTCTGAAGGATCACGTGACACTGAAGACTGGAGTAATGCTGCTAAAAATTCAGCTTTGTCATCACACAAATGAATTACATTTCAAAATATTAAAATTAAAGTATTGCTGCATTTTTGTTCATATAAAAATATTTGAAAGCCTTACCAAGAACCAAAGTTTTGAATGGTAGTGTATAATAGTTGCATTGATTAACTGACTAAAACTGAAGTTTATCTTAAACTACTCATTTCCTCAAACTGACAACAGCTCTGTCTGACTTTGCTTGGTTGAAATGACGTGTGACCTTCTTCCAGACCTGTGAAGGGTGATTTAACCAACTAGAGATGCTGTAAATAATTAGAGTCCTAAAAGTTTGTGTTTGCGTTGTCCTCTAGAAGAGCTGATGTCAAAGTCAAGCAGCAGCACAAGAGAGAGAGAGAAAATGAGTGTGTGTGTGTGTGTGTGTGTGAGAGAGAGAGAGAGAGAGAGAGAGAAAGCTTGCTGCAGAGTGCTGCAGTGTCCTGTATCAGAACAGAGATCAGCTTTGAAGCATTAGCGAGAGACAGAGACATTACAGGACTCGAACCCCCACCACAGCATTAATGGGTTTCTAACTCACATCTCAATCTCCATTAAATGTTCTAAATATACTTGGAATGATGAGTGATAATGATTGATCATTAAAAACGCAGTTGATTGAATTGATTTTTTCCCAACATTTGCAGCTTATGAAAATACAGTGATAACTATGAGAAAATGTGCTAAAAGGGCCCTCATCTTCCTGAAATTAGTTACAGTGCACTGTCATTTTTGATGGAAACTTCATTACTGACAGATGACACATTTGTAACACCATTTCCAATGGAAACTCACAGAGAAGTTCTGACAGGACCAGATTTGAACTACATAGCCATTAACACAGGAAACTGTGTGAGAATTATCAATTATTTTTAGTTCATCCCTATTTCTGTAGAATTGATGATAATGAATAAGTCAGAAATAATTCTTTACATTATTTAACACTGTAGCCTGGGGCAACCCATAATATGTTCCTTCTAAAGAATTGGCAAAAGAATTTTTATAAGCTTTTACTTGTCTGGAAAAAGGCAGTTGCTAAGAAGTGGCTAAATGGGACTACAGAGGTTGTGGAACCGGTAAACTCATCTATGCTAACTAGTCCACTTTTGTGTGTTTAGCTATATCTTGCTCTTGCAAACTATTCGAACTCAAACTTTCAGGGAAAATGTTTTTTTACTGAATGACTGAAAGAGCTGTTGAAAGCTTAATGGTGACATTAAAGTCAGGCAATGTAGTTCATTTATAGCCTACATTTAGCTTTTTACTTCTGGTGATTGTATTTAAGCTTCAAAATTCATAAAAGTGTTCTTTTTTGAAGCTTATCGTGATGAACAAACCGTGTGAGCATCATAAACTTTTGTTGGTCACAGAGCTTATATTCTACACAATCCAAAAGCTAAAGAATCCTATTTTTTTTTGTGAAGGGAACCAAGTTGATGCTAACTTTCGGGTTAAGCCTACAAAAATACGCCATCACTGCAGCAGTCTATAATGGTAAATAAGTTAACTGCGACTGCGAAGACTGCCTGCAGCGAAAAAGCCAAAAAAAAGTCCAAAAATAAAGTAAAATGGCAAGTGTAGCTCTGTAACGACGGTACAAGCTGAGCGGTAGTTATTGTCTTTATCTCTGCTCCGTCAGGACCGCAGTTCCCCTCATGCCCTGGCATGCCTCCATCTGTCTCCCACCACAGGATGCCAACCAGGGACCCCAACCCTATCAGACCATCTCTGCCATATGCCTCTGTTCTGAGATTAACCATAGGGATCGGTCTCAGGACTTTGAGAGACCATCCATCTGAACCCAAAAAGTGCGAAAACATCAGCTTGAGTATTAGCTACTAAAAAGCAGATGTGCACTGCACCGATTTATGCAAAATAACAAGGGTTTCTTTAAAACGACGGAGACTAAGCAGTGAACACATAGGTGGCGTGACCTTTTCCATGGACCGATCCATAAGTGTCCGGCTGTGATCACTGCCTGAGAGCCGCTCTTTTTGGCTGCGTCGTTTTCTCTCCAGTCTAAGTATGTTCTTAGGGGGTGCAAGTAATTTTAAGATCCTCTGGGGCGTCCTTTCTTACACTGATCTGGGTCCAGTTCTGCAGCGTGTCAGATAATGACAGACAGCAGGGTTTGCAGAACGACAGCTGATCCCGGTTCAGCGTGTGTGCGGCTCCTACCCAAAGCCCTTATGCCACCTGACGTTTCAGTGCCAGAGGCCAGATGATGTGGTTCGCAGCAAGACAGGAAGCTTGGCGTACGATGACTCCGCGTCAGACAGACGGCTCTCAGCGAGACAGGAAGCTTTCTTCCCACAAGCAGTGAGTGTTCCGGTCTGGAGTGGGCTGCTGTCCCAGCTCTCAGCCTCAAATCACTCACACACCAACAGGAGAGTGCTCGATTTACTCTGATTTACCACTACAATATTCCCAAACCACTATGCAACAAAATAAGTATTATAAGTAGTGGTCCATACCAATAAGATGATAATTATTCTCATTTGTTACGGCCGATATTAAAATTTTATACTACTTTTGTCTAAATAAATTAAATAAAATACCAAAAATTCAAGTCTCAACATTATAAAGTATGAAAAATGGATATTTATTTTGAATTACTTTTATTAAAGACTTAAAAGTGTTATTACATTAAAAAAAATAATTAATTAAATAGAATTATTTTAAAACTTTTATTAAATGATTTATTTTATTATATGTATTGTAATATTATTTGTTTACTGGAATATTATAAAAATAAAAATCTTTAAATTATTTAAAAACGTAAAACATACACATTTAAGATATAAGTTAAAGATTTAAATTGAAACAGATGACAATAAAAGTATTTAAACATAAAAATGGGGGAAAGAGCGTGCACAATTATATATCCTATTACAAAAATAATAAATCTGTAATATCGGCCAGTATGATAGCGATATTTTGTGCATCCCTAATAAAAATCCTTGTCAATGAATAATAAATATTGTAATTTTTTTATTGATCAAGTATTCAAAAGTGCAAAAAAAATTATTCAAAAAAAAAAGTTAAAATAAATTTTAAAAAAAATAAAAAAAAAATGGGTAAAACTAAATTAAGCATGCACAGTTAAATATCCAACACAAAGTAAAAAAAAAAAAAAGAAAAAGAAATATTGGCCATTATGGTACTGATATATTGTTTTTTATTCCCTAATAAAAACCACGTCAATGAATAATAAATTGTAAATTTTTCATACTGATAAGCCATTCAAAACAGTAAAAAAATAAGAAAAAATAAAACTAAAAATAAAATAAGAATAGTTAAAAATAAGAAAAATTTAAAATGAAAATATACATATAAAAAAATGAAAGGAACAAGCGCTTAACATTTTGCCCATTTGTGATGATCACTCAGCAAGCCTGCTGGGTAATTTGGGCGGTCCGTGGCCAACAGAGTGCGTTTTGTGCAGGCAGACAGGTGCTGATGCACCGCAAGTCCTGTTAAACTTCTCTCACGCTTTGGACCGATTTATCATTCTTCAGTCCCTGAGCTCCACGCGCCTCCACGACTCACTGTTACACTTGGCCCGATGCCACCGCAGATCCATCAGCCGACACTGACACACCTCGATGTCTGCCTGGAGCGGATGACATCACAGCTGGGACACGAGCTCATTTTTCAGGAGTGGAAAGTGTCCTTCTGTGTCGATAAACGTCATTCAGGGGTAACGCAGAGGAACGGCTCACATTCATAAATACAGAATGAACATGAGACAACGACCCTTGGAGACAAGCGGTACATAGAGTCGATGACTGAATGCCACAGACAAGAAGTTCGAAGTGAAATAAGCGTCAGATGCCTTCGAGCAACAATAAATGCTCTGTTGGACTCTATCTGGCAGCGTATGACACAATCATGTCTGTGTCTCTCAACTGGGCCAGAACCTGCAGCGCACAGGAAAGGACACTGAGAGTGGAGTCTAAAACTGGGCCGAACACTAGTCACGACAGCCACTGGCAGCACACTCAGTCCAAGTCTGGACAGGGTCAGCTGACAGCTACACACACAGGCAGACGGGAGGCCACAAACACACACTCGCAGTTGGTCCCCTTCTCAGTCTCACATGCATAAAATATTAACAAGCAATTAATAGGGCCCAGATAATAGGATGTTAATCGCTTTGGACGTCGCTGACATTACTAAGAAGCCATTTCGACATCTCACAATCTTCTCGTTACACAGATTAAGATCGTTTTCCATCTTTTTTGGAGCTCAAAAGTGACATCGGTAAGTGAATATCAAAGCCTCAAATGAACAAATGTGATTTAAAACGACTGTCTGCAAGAAAATGACTATCCATCACACTCAAGTAACTCAAGAGAAGAAACCCAAATATAACTACTGCACATTAAATGAACACATTATTAAATCTGACAGAAAAAACTATGGGGAGTTATGGAATAAATTAATATTTCTCATTTTAGTACTGAAAAACTTGATTCTGATCAGTCGATTATGTAAAACTTAAAGCTAAACTGGTTATTTCATCACTGTTCATGGCAACATGAACCAGTGCTGCTTTCATTTTCTGACTCAACATGGCTACTATGACTAAACTATGGATAAAAATGACATTAATTTATAAATAAAATTAAAAGTCATATGTATAGATAGATAGATGTGTGTGTGTGTGTGTGTGTGTGTGTGTGTGTGAGTGAGGGTATATATACATTTAAGTTGTTCTTGTTGTCAGATGTGCAATGCACTACTTTTCTTAGAAGAAACTTTATGCTAACCTACAACTAAAATATTAGCAATTTTTATGTCCATCATTTAGTAAGAAGCCATGTAATAAATTCCTTCATAATGATATGTAATGATAAAGACCCCTCTCTTACTAACTTACAGTAGAAAATAAAAATATATACAATAATAAAGAAATAAATTAACTGCACTAAAGGTACAAACTGCAAATCCATCAAAATCAGTAAATAAAGAAACATTTATAAATAAACGTTTAATTATTTTTTCATTAACAAAAATAGTGTGTTTTTATAATAAATGTTCAACATATAACAACAAAATTTGATAATTAGCTGATGATGGCAGAAAAAAAAAGAAGGCGGCTCGCGCTGTCTGGCCCAAAATGAGCCCGATTACGTCTGGATGAAGAACTGGGTTATACTCAGGGTCCCGTTAAAGCAACCGGCTGCAGTCTCCGTTAACGCACGACCAATTCTCTCTAACATTGCCTCCGATAAATGATCTGATTTATCTAAGAATATAAATATGTCAGTCTATAGTCTTAACTTGTGCAACGGCACGACTATTGGCTAGTAGTTGTCGGTCTGTATATGAAGTCGGAGGGTCCTAACAACTTTTTGTGCCCCAGACTAAACCCGCTGCGCTCCTCTCTCTATCCGCGGGGCCACTGGCACAGCTGGCATCATTACGCAGCTGTCTGATGCCATCTGCACAAAAACTAGACATATATGAGAAACATATCAGCTCCTTACCTCTGCAAAGTGGAAGGAGGAAATGGCACTGTGAGTCCGCGGAGAGCAGAAGCCTGAGCCGCGCTGGCTGCTGATCCGGCGGAGATGACCTGGATTTCACCGCCAGACTCGACGGCGTAAAAATAATCAGGCGCACTGTGGCGAGTGAAGCCAGCGGCAGCAAGACACACTCACTGATGGAGGACAGACGAACAGTTTTAAAATAAAAGACTCCACGCAAGCGCGCAACACGAGTCTTCAAAATAAGAGTTTCATGAACCAAAAAAGAAAAAAGACAGACAGAAAGAAAGAGATCATGTCGTGCTTTGCTTCAGTTTCTAAATTTCAACATGTTTTATGATTAATATTAGATGTTAGAGTTTTTAAGCTGTAAGTTAACACATTGTTTTACTATACTGTAAGATCGTTCATTTTAAATGTCTTAAATGTTTACAAGTAATTATTCTCATTCATTTCCCTGTGATGTTTTTATATGTCTGAATTGGATTTAGTTCAAGTTGCTTACAGTAGTCAGTCACTCTCATCTTGAAGCCTGAAAGAAAGCAGGGACATTAAGTGTATTCATATACCGCCCCCTACTGGAATGTTTTGGGATTAAAGTCACAGTTTTACTCGCTGAATAAATGAAAATCGATCACTATTGTATTTTAACACACACAAACGTTTCTAGTTTTCTTAAAAGATACAAAATGAAAACCTACCAAAATAAAGAAGGTTTTTATATGCTTGGAGTTATGATTCCTTATTTTCTTACTGATAAACAAGATATACTTTCATTAATGATGGAACTATAGTATTTATTATTATTTTGTACCAGTTTCAGTTTAGTAATTTTAGTATTAAAAATTAAACTTTCATTTTAGGCAACATCCCTAATTTTCATTTCTTAAGTTTTTAAATATTTCTAAGTATTTAAATTACTGAAAACAATTTTAACAGGTTCAGTTAACTATAGTTATAGCCAGCATAGTTTCTCCCAGAACAGTCACTAAGAAAATATGTCTGGAAATAAAACATGTGGCACCACTACATCACTACATTGATTCAAAAATCCCTCCTGGCTAAGACAGCGATGCCCAGAAAACCAGAAACTGGTTTCTACCAGTTTGTCAGGAATAAGTGAATACAACTGTTAGAATAAACGTAGTACATTGAACAAATATTTTCCTGTGGAGCACATAATTAAGATTTTTGCAAATATGTACTGCATAATGCTTATATATGCACGATGAGTGGATTGATTTGTTTGATATATATATACACACACACACACCCACCACGTGCATAATTATTATGCACGTTGATATTCTGATATTTTTTTTCCATGCACATTTTACCAATTCCAAACCACATCAATCTTTATAACTACTATTAATTTTGTATTTAATCATTTATGAGTGATATATAATTATCCATGAAGGGAAGTGAAAAACTCCTTATATTCAGGTGTGCAGAATTATTAGGCATGTTTTCTTTTACAGATAAAATGAGACAAAAAAAGAGGTTTAGCTCGGACTGAAAAGTAAAAAATTATTAAATCCCCATGAGAAATATTTCAAACTAATGCAATACAGAAATTGCAAAGTTAAGACATGACCATTGGACAGCAAAATGTTCACTGGGTCAGCGGGGTCAGAAAAAAACAGGTGGAGAAGAAAAGACACACATTAACTGCAAAAGATTTAAGAATTAATGTGAAGAATTTGGTGTGAAACCATCAGGAAACATTTAGTCTCCAGCGCCACCGTTTTCCAGAACTGCAACCTTCCTGGAGTCTCCAGAATTACAAGGTGTCAGGTTCTCAGAGACTTTGCTTGAGTAAAAAATCCCCAAAAATGACCCTCACTTAATAAGAATAACATGCTGAAGTATTGTGAAATACATTAGATAAGTTGTGAGTGACTCTTGAAGGAGCAGCATCACATCCTCTTGTACCACTTTTTGAAGAATTTATCTTCAATAATCTGGCAGTAAGTTTTAGGAACTAATTTTCAGTCAGTTCTGCAAGACAGACTTTTCAGGATATGGGGTGGAATAAAAATGAGCTCCTGAAACTTACTGTTAATATATAAACTTACTGTTTATATATATATATATATATATATATATATATAGAAATGTATTAAACATATACTTAATAAAAACAAAATATATGCCAATATTTTCTGTAAAATGAGTAAATTAGCTAATTTTGTTTAAATGAAGGACTGCAGAAATGAGTACACCCTATTTTTAATTCAGCAAATGTATAATATTCTAGTACTGAGTGTACAAGTTCATGACAAATTTTCACATGTGTCCTGTTTAACTCCTGGAGGACGACCTCCTTAAATGCTCTGGTCTTTAATGGGGAGTTTTGCTCAGTTCATCGTACAGAATCCCCCACAGCTGCTCAAGAGTGTTAAGATTGAGTGAAATACATGTCCACTGAAGGATTTTCACCTTGGGATCTTCATTGTCATGCTGAAAAAATGCCCAATAATGCAGGAAATGAGTGGAGGGTAGCATCTTCTGCTTCAAGTTTTTGTATTACTTCACACAGCAGTGTGTGAATTCATGACAGCATTGATAAAGCACAACTCCCTCACACCTTCAGCACTCACTCATCCCTATATAACAGCTTTACTACCACTGAATGTCACTGTGGGTACCAAGCACTTCTCACTGTACTCCTCCTCTAGCAATACCAGAACATTCTGAATGCTTTTGGATCCGAAATGATTGACTTGGTCTCTTGACAACAGAGTATGGATTCCCAGAAGTCTCTATTTTGTAAATATGGGCCTACTTCTGCAGGCTGCATCATACTCTGTGAGATAAAGTGTCACTCTTTTCATAGCTTTTGCCGGCTCTGAGACACTTGCATGTTATTTCTCCTGCTCTTTTTCTAGCAAAAATTCACTCATCACTAAATGAAAACTTAAGACCTGATTATTTCAGGAGCCTTGTCACAAGTCTATTGTTTTTGAATGTTGGTGCTACTTCTGCTATATTTTCACACTTAAAACAATAATTTGGCATTCCTCTTGTACCATTGTCCTCTTTTACGCTAAGAAATAAGTCACCTGGCAGTTCTCTCCCAAGTGGTTCCACTGCTGCCAGCATTAAGTCGGAGTATGATTCAGTGGGCTATATAACACTTTTAATCGTCAGGAAATGACTTGTCTTTAAAAGTTTTGTTTCAATATACTTACCTGTTGATCAAAAATAACCTTAAACCTATACACATTTTTTTTTTAGTTTTATTTAGTAACTTTCAGGGGGGTGTACTCATTTTTTGCAATACAACATTTTATCTCTTTGATAAGAAAATCTTATTTTGCTGAATAAATTTGACATTCTTCTTTGGTAATTGATCAAGCAGGCTTGTTGGAACATTATATCTCCAAAGAACCCTAACATGTCATCTAAATAAAGAGTAATTGCTGAATTGTTAAGTTTTAGAGGTGGTGTACTCATTTATGCTGTAGGAAGTCTACTGCAGATATATAGACTGTTGGAGATTATACACATACACATACACACACACACACACACACACACACACACACACTTGTTTCACTATCCTTTTGGGGACTTCCACAGGCATAATGGTTTTTCTACCGTACAGACCGTATATTCTATTGCCCTACACCAACCCTACACCTAAACCTACCACTTACAGGAAACTTTCTGCATTTTTAGATGTTCAAAAAACTTCATTCTGTGTGATTTATAAGCTTGTTTACCCATGGGGACCTCAATTTAGGTCCCCACCGTCACACAAGTCCCCATGAGTCTGTGTGTATTCAGGTTTAAGTCCCCACCGGGATATAAAAACAGGTACACACACACACACACACACACACACACACAAAATAGGAAATACATCAACACAGGAAACAAACCTGCACTCATTTCACAAAATCCGTAAGAATATTTAAGAATATTTTTCTTCTTTACATTTTCTTTTCAAATCAGGAAACATGACCACTCCCAACACTCTTTTTTAAATTCAGTCATAGCTTTATTTTACCTCTAGGTGGCACAAGGCCCAAATATACAACGCTGTCCCTCTTAGTCCTAGGGAGAAGCGTGAGAGTCTGGAAAGCAAACTCAGATTTTTCGAATCCAGTCTCAACTCAAGTTCTACTGTGCAAAAGAGTCTCAACTTCTATGATTCTAGAGCCAGAACCCGAGGCGAGGGAGATCTAGATTTGTGTGGTCTGGCTGTGGAGCTTGGGCTTGTCAATCAAACAGACATACTAGATACAGTGTAAGAATGTCTCTTTTCCTCCAGAGACGTTTAAAGCTCATAGCGGAGGTCAGAATCGCCCTCTCAGCGTCCAGTCATGGGCTCACAATGTTCTCCAAGAGATCCAGTGTTTATGAGTCTGGTCCGGTCCAGCTCATCTGTTAAATAAATCCAGAGCCCTCCTCACGGTGCCCGTGGTCTACCGTGCAGCTTAAACGTGAGGGTCAGTGAATAGTGAAGGGGGCCCATGAGACTCCATTAGTGTACAAGTCTGTGCTGGCGTGTTTTTCCAGGGCGTCACGTGCGTTGTCGTGTCCTCTAATGCGGTCGTGCCTGGCCCAACATCTTCAGCCTGGCCTGGTCAATCACGTCCAGCAGGTTCTTGGCATCTACGGCGAGTGCGTGTGCAGCTGTTAGCATCTGTTTCTTATAGTCCTGCTGCAGGCTGGTCATGACGTACTGCTGGGCCAACTTCATCTTATTGATCAGCTCAGCCAGGTCTGAATTTAGAAGCTTTTGAGCCATTTCGATCTGAAGAGGAAGAACAAGAGTTACAGTTAGCAGAGTTGGCAGGAAGGATGTTGGGAACAAGAGTATTTAGGGTTAGTTTGTGAATGCGTTTACCTCTCTGTGCGTGTGAGCCGGTAGTAAAGGTATCGTCTCATCCACAGTGGCCAGCAGTGTTCTCAGTGCTAATCCCACTTCCTGAAAAACACATTTTCATGGTGAGAATGTCGAAATTACAAAAATTATACGATGGAAAGCAAGCTTACACAAAACAATCTGTCATTATTTGCTCTTTATTCATCCATATGCTCAACGCAATTAGAGTTTATGGTGAACACAGGCTGTCGAGTTCCAAAAAGGACAAAATAAAACCATAAAACTAACATAAGTGGTACATATGAAGTCTTTTAAAGTCATATGATAGCTTTGAGATAACAAAAGGCTGAAAATTAAGGCATTATTCACTTATAATCTTCACCTCTGCTGTGGCTCTCAAATCAAACTAGTTTAATGCTGTGATGTTTAGTTGCAAGCAGTGTTATATTAGTATTATTTCTATACTATTATAGCATTTATTAGTATTTTGAATAAACTTTATTTTTATATTTTTTGAGTTTTTATTTAGTTTTTTACATTTTAGTAATTTTGCTATGTGCTTTTTATTAGTAGTATTTATTTATTTACCTACATATTTCTATTTAGTTTTTTTTTGCATCAGCAGCACCACACGTATGCGTCGTGGTACTCTCCTGAACGCACGGTGAAGACTGATACGGAAGAGAAGAAATTGTAGAATAAAGTCGTTATTTTTGTTTTCTTTGCGCACAAAAAGTATTCTTGTGGCTTCATAAAATAAGCTTGAACCACTAATGTCACATGGACTATTTTAACAATGTCCTTACTACCTTTCTGGGCCTTGAAATGTGTCAGTTGCGTTGCTGTCTATGCAGGGTCAGAAAGCTCTCGAATTTCATCAAAAATACCTTCATTTGTGTTCCGAAGATGAATGAAGGTCTTATGGGTTTGGAACGACATGAGGATGAGCAATTAATGACTGAATTTTTTATTTTTGGGTGAACTATCCCTTTAATTATCCCTTGTAGAGTTCGGAGATGCAGAACTACTGTGGGTCAATCATCCTTTTCAGTAAAAGGCTCACATTTATGGAATATCTTGCCTGTTGATTTAAAGTTGCAATCAGAACTCGCAGTTTTCTCTACAAAGTTGAAACAATGGCTGAAATCTTTACAGCAATGTGAACATTGAGTAAGTACTTTGGGCTTATTTATGCTGGTTTAGTTTATATTTTCTTTCGGTATGCAGGTTGATTTACATTTTATGTTTGTGACTTTTTATAAAGTTGCATATGGGCTCAGGTATGATAATATGTACAACATATACACACACGGTTATCTGTATATATGTTTATGTGTACTTGTTTGTTTTCTGTGATGATTGTGCTTGTTTTTTATTTTTTTGTTTTGATTTTATGTAAAAAGCCTAACCAGGGACGAGGGCTGCAAACTAGCTTTATGCTATATGCCCTATGTACACGGCATCGGTTGTCTGTGTGTAACAATGCTTAGTGTATTGTCCCTGTTAAATAAACAAACAAATAAAATAAAAATAAATAATTTCCATAATATATAATAACGCTTCCTCCAATGAAAAAGTCCAGCCTCTGAGGTCCTCTCACAATAAAATCCACCAACATAGTTGTTTAGAACTGTTTTTGCTTGTAGACAGTGTGCACATTTCTCTCCTGATGGAGAAAAGATGATTTTTTTTTTTTTACTGAAGAAAGCAATTTTATGGATAGAGGGCATGCATTTTAGCTTAAAAAGCAAGTTAAAAAGGTCTTAATCATGGATTGGTTTATTACAAACATGAAGCTTTTTGCTTCACAAGACATTAATTAATGGACTGGAGTCGTGTGGATTACTTATGGACTATTGTGAGGTTATCATCAGCTGTTGGCACCCATTCACTGCAGAGGATCCATTGGTGAGCAAGTGCTGTAATGATAAATTTCTCCAAATCTGTTCAGATGAAAGTTTGTCTCATACCTTCACCATGGGCACGTATTCTTCAGGGGGAGCTGGCTGGATTTTACTGGACATCTCAATCACAGCCTTTACCAGCCCGGTCACATTTTCATAGACCTTGTCGTTGGACCGATCCAAGTTAGCTGTTGGGGGTGGGTTGATCTCTTGAGGCTGAATCTAAAGACAAATACAAAGTAACAAGCTTTGAAATGCTGCATTAATGAAGATTATTTAATTCCAGGTATGAGCATATAATGTTGCTGTGTATATAAACAAAGGATATAGGATGAAGGTTGTGTTACTGAATCCATGTTACAGGACATAAGTGATAATGAAATGAATAGCTTTGTGTTATGGTACAAATTTCATGTTTGAAACTAGATGGCAGCACAAGCAACTACTGGAGACCCATCACCACCTACAGTACTGAGCTGATTAGGAATCCATCTGCAATTTGATTGAATACGAAACATGATATGATGGCAAAAAGATGTAGTTCCCCCATGTTAAAAGAGATCAAGGAAATATTTTGGTGTAGATTTTAAAAACAATACTGTGTCCATCCCACCAGAGTGATTCAAAGCCTCCACTAGATTGTGCTACAAGCACATTAGCTAAAATCACAGCTGATTTAAAAAGCAAAGGACATGCACAGTGACACAAGATCTACACATCCCATGTAATCCAGTATAGTGAATAATTGTTATGACTCTAAATGAAACGGCTGAGTAATGACATAGCAACTGGTTAAAAAGGGGGGGCACAAACACAGACAGAAACATAACACTGAGTCTACAGGTGGTCTTACCCTCCAGGGCTACCAGTGCAAAAACAGTGCAACAGAGGAAGGGCAGAGGCACAGAGCAAGAGAACAGTGTGCAGAGAGGAAAAAAAAGAGAAAGATTAATAAATATAACTTTACATGTACATGCTGCAAAGAAAGAAAGAGAAAACAGCTTGGAGTTACGTCTTCATTCTATGTGCAAGTCAATATATTTTTGAATCCAACCCCATGAAAATGTGCCAGTTTATTTCTGTGAAATTATGTAATTAAATTTACATGTAAAGACCCGATGAAATCAAAATGACAGTTTTGTGCCTTAATTTTTGTACTCCTGAAAGTTGCCTGAAGTAACTTTTTAGTAAAGGTTAAAAATACTGAAAACCATCTTCTACTACAAATTTTTGTCCAATCAATGATTTCTACAATGAAAACATCCCTCTTAGCAATGCTTCGGACTAGCAATAGCAAGTGGGCTACATCAAGACCGTGAGATTTAAAAATTCCCCAAACAAACTTGTTGTTTAAACAGAAAATACAACCCAAAATCAGCACTCAGAAAGAAAACCGCACTCGTTGGGCGTTATTATGGGACCTTAAATGTTTTCTACTGACCAAACACGCCTACAGGTAAAACTCCTAAAAACTATAAAATTGCAAAGCAGACCGCAATTATATGTGCATTGTTCCTAATTATATTTTCCATTCTGCACTGCTTTTCTGCTGTTGCTTGCGAGACCCCCTGCACGCTGACCCACAGCATCAGGAAAACGCACTGGAATGGAAACTGCCGGGTTCTTCGTGTGCAGGGATCTTTTTATGAGAGACCCCGCAGAGCAATTGTGTGCTTGTGTATGTGAAAGGGGTTTCAGGAATGAGGATGATTTTAATGAGGCTTGGCAAACAGCATCTGTTGGCATGCTAGCTGCTCCTGAAGGCGACCCGTAAGTACAGATGCTAATCTTACCAGCCTCGCTATGTGTGTGTGTTTGGTGCTATTTCAAACTTTATGTGGTTTAAAAACAGCAGCAGTGATTATTGTAAAGTTACACATGCATAATCCAAAGTTGTAAGAGAGTTTTCATAGGAGTTTGCCATGCGGTAGTTCTGGTACCTTGACGCCTTCATTGTAGCTGTCTGTAGGGTTGAGGCCAGAGACTCCTGCTGGATGGCTGGGAGCTCCGGGCCGAGGAGGCTTTTTCGGAGGAGCTGCGTGTTCTGAGGACGACAAGAAAGAGTACCCTCAAAAAAATTTTCTTGATCACCAAATCAGCACATTAGAATGATTTTTGAAGCATCATGTGACACTGAAGATTGAAGTAATAGCTGCTGAAAATTCAGCTTTGTCATAACAGGAATAAATTACATTTTAAAATACATTAAAATAGAAAACAGTCACTTTAAATTGTAATACTATTTTAAATGATTACTGTTTCTACTGTATTTTTGATCAAATAAATATACCTTCGCTGAGCATAAGAGAGTTCTTTCAAAAACATTTTTTTAAAAAAAAACTATACTAACCCCAAACTTTTCAACAGTAGCATAACTTGAAATTATTACGTTAAACAGAACTGGCATAACTCACCTGCCTTCCCTATAGGTTGGTAGATGTGCTGATTTCCAGTCTGCAAACAAAAAACACGGTTAAAAATATGCAGGAGTCAAGACAGACTGTGCCATGTGTGTTGTTGTGGTCTGGGTGGGGAGCAGCCTGGATGCCTGGCATGCCAACACACACACACACACACACACACACACACACACACACACACACATACACATCTGCCAAGACCACAGTGAATCAAAGAGGACAGCCCAATGGGACAGGATAGACATTCAAAACCACTGCAGCAGACAAACAAGCTCTACAGAGCAGCTGTGGATTTCTGTGGAGTTCCAGATCATGACAAGCATGAAATGCATTCAAAAACTAGTAAACATCTGTAGTGGTTCTATGTTAACATTAGAAGTGGGAAGGCAGAGCAGATCGGGTTTCTTGAGTGTCCATTGCTGCTTGTTTCCTCACAAAAGGGCCCTTGTCCTTGGTCTCCCATTTATCCCACTGATTTTGGATAGAAATCCAGCTATGATAGACATAAAGCTTATGAAAACACACTATGGCAAAGTAAATGCATATGAACTTAGTTGAGTAAAGAGATGATATGCTGAGATCTAGTGGAGTCCAAAAGTCTGAGATCACTAATAAAAATGGTTCTGTTTTGGATTGCAAATGATCATATTACCATTTTAAAACTTTCAGAATGTCTCAGTATTTGGTTTGTCCCTTTTTTGCTTTAATGCCAGCAACTCGAGCTGCATTAACTCCACAAGTTTGTCAAACTTGACGATCATGATTTGAAAATGAAACAATAATATCTGACCATCTGTACAAGGAGTCACATGATCAATGTTACAAATTATAATTTTTTTTTTTTTATCAATGACAGTAGGAACATCACACTTTTAATTTACATCATAATTATCCTTTTTAAAAGCTTTAAAACCATAAACAAGTTTCAGATTTTTGAAATTAGATTTTCCTGAATTCCAGATTTTTAGTGTGCTTTGATTTTTAGACCTCTACTATAACTATACAAGAGCACACACAATCTCAAAGTTGTACAACACAGAGTTATATAATATTTTAATCTTCCACCAAAAACAATTTAAGTGAAATTCCTGTGCATGTACAGAATTCCCCCACAGCGAGTGTGAGGTGACGCCCATATATAATATAGTTTACTGCAGATGTCCATGAGCGGGCAACACCACTATATTTAACATGACCTGATCAGATGATTAACTCTCTCTCTCTCTCTCTCTCTCTCACACACACACACACAGGACACTTACATGAATAAGTTGTTGTATAAAAAGATTTGTAAAAAAAAAAAAAAAAAAAAATCATCCTTTTCTCACTTTTTTTTTTTTATTAAGACATGAAAAAAATCTAATGGGTCTGGAACAATATGAGGATCAGTAAATAATGACAGAATTTTCAATTTCGGGTTAATTATCCCTTTAACCTTAAAACACTTATGTTTCTTAAGATTTACTCAGCCATTCAAAAGTTAGGAGCCAGATTTTTTTTTTTTTTTAATGAAGTCTCTAATGCTAACCAAGGGTACTTTTATTTAATCAAAAATACAGTAAAACAGTAACATTGTGAAATATTACCACAATTTAAAAAACTGTTTTCTATTTTAATATATTTTAGAATGTAATTTATTATTGTGATGGCAAAGCTGAATTTTCAGCAGCCATTACTCCAGTCTTCAGTGTCACATGATCCTTCAGAAATCATTTTAATATACTGATTTGGTGCTCAAGAAACATTTCTTATTTTTATCAGTGTTGAAAACAGTTGTGCTGGTTAATATTGTTGTGTAAATTGTTATAAATTTCAGGATTCTTTAATAAACAGTAAGTTTAAAAGAACAGTATTTGTTTTGTAACTATGTAACTGTTTACTGTTACTTTTGATCAATTTAATACATCATTGCTGAATAAAATGATTAATTTCTTTGTCTCCTAAAAAAAAAAAAAAAATCTTACTGTACCCAAACTTTCAAACAGTAGTGTATTTCAACAAAAAGAAAGAAAATGAAGATAAACTCACTGGTCCCTGAAGGCTTCCATCATCACGGTCAATGCTGCCTCTGGAACTTCTCCCATCAGGCTTCTGCCACACACACGCAGAGAGAGGGAGAAAGAAGGTCAGATCTGACACCTCATTCGACAAATCCATGTCTAACATAACTATTGTGTTAATTCGCACCCCGTCCTGACCTGGAGCGACACAACAAGAATCCAGCTAGAAGCAATTTGCATTTCCACAATGAAAATGACAAGGCTGCACAACACAGTAGCAGCCAAACCGAACACATTTGATGTTTAAAT
Organism: Tor tambroides; assembly: GCA_021397915.2. Classification (NCBI taxonomy): domain Eukaryota; kingdom Metazoa; phylum Chordata; class Actinopteri; order Cypriniformes; family Cyprinidae; genus Tor; species Tor tambroides. Next base: position 20,835 of record JAFVLL020026064.1, read on the forward strand.
AGTAGGAAAAGTAATCATTACTTTCTCACATGGTCAATCACTTCATTCTCACATAGTCAGTCGTATTCATCGCTCACAAAACTTCACACATTTACTAATGTCTCTTCTTACTCCTTAAAATAACAATGATAAACCAGCCATAAAACAACTGAATGTAAACCAATCATTTACAGCAACAAAACTAAGTCCATGACAGTTCAAGATCTAAAACAGTGTTCAATCTACACACATTAAGCTTTACTAAAATGGCACCCTCCCCTTCCCATTCTTCCGAGTTTACTGTACCAGTTTTCCGAAGCAGGATTTGAAGACCTGCATCTTCCCGTCTCTTCCTGTGAGCGTTTCTCTCTGGCATTTCTTCAGCATGGAGCAGAGCACAGAGTGGATCTCCATTAAGCAAGCGCGTGTGTGTGTGGGATAAGTCAGAGTGTGTGTGTGGAGTGACTCGTCTTCTGAATGTGAGACATATTAAACACACACACACTGACTCACTCACAGCCGACGAGCCTCAACTCAACTCAGCGAAGCCAAGCCCTGTTCTGCTCTCCTCCTCCTCTCTCTCATTCCCTAGCTCAGTGTTTTCTCTCTTCCCCTCCCATTATCCCTCATGCACATTTGCGTATAACATCTGCGAAGAGATGAAAACTTCCTCTGATCAGTAATTTAACTTTCAGCAGATGCAGGTCAGGTTGAGTTTATCCCTCTCACGCCTCAGTGCCAACGAAACCCTTCATTACTGAGGAATTCCTGAAAACTGCACCTGTATCAAACGGCCGGGATCAAAAACTCATTCATGCACTAACAGAATCAAAAAAACCTTTAATGGGCACGCAAACACTTTTAATCCATGCCGAACTTTTTGAAAAAGGTCCCACCTTGGCTGTTTGAGGTCATTTTTGACCTCAGCAAAAGTAAAAGTGTAGCTTTTGGTAATGAAAAAAATTAAACACTTACTGAAATGTTACACCACTAACTTCCTTGAAGTAGTAATAATAAATCATGCACTTTTTTGAGGATTACAGATCTGATGTGAATCTTATTTGTGTGTAAAAAAACCCAGAAATTAAATCAGATTAAAATGACAGAAAAGCTTATAAGAGTTTTAAAGAAATAGATGATATCCAATTAAATGATTAGCTCATATTGGAAACCAAAAGGTGAATTTTTGAAGAATCTTTAGACAATATTTTTTTTCCCCATACAATTGCCGTCAATCTCCAAAAAACGATCAAATAAAATAAAATAAATAAATAATAAAACAATAAAAAATAAAATAAATATAAAAAGTTATACAAACCATGCGCTATACTTTAATATTCATGGAGTTCTGAGTCATGAACAAATGATCAAATCATTATTTTGAGCCAGTTCTTTTCAACAAACTGATTCTGCTAATTGCACAATTGCATTGTTCGATATCAGAAGATTTGGAATGAAGTTAATAAGTCTACTTTCATGATACTTTTATAGCATTTGTTGTTGCTTTTGTAGCTTGCAACACTATGAACAGTCACTGTATGGAAAAGAGCAGCGTGATTTGCTCCACTGTCTAAAAACAGTTTCTGTGTTTAGAAAGACACGAGGATGAGCAATCATTTTTGGATGAACTATTCCTATAAGAGCTGACATTTCGTTTCAACAGAAATTGTTTGTGAGGAAAAGTAATAGTTTAAGCAGAAGAATGAATGTTGTTTGCTGTGGTAGAGCTCTGAATGCCCTTTTTAGTTGGTACAGGAAGCTGTGTGAGTTTTTTCTGCGAGACAGACTGAACATAATGACACAGTGAAGATACAAATGACGGAGACTGTAAGCCAAAACTTGGCATACCACAAACGCACACAAATATTCTCAGACAAACTTATGTGCATAATAATATTCATATGCACACATATCACTGCAATAATAACACACTCTCTTAAGAGTGCAATGCCTTCTAATTCATATTCTTTCTGTAGTTCTTCAACAATGCAAGTTATTTGCAATAAACATCCCAATGCCAAAGCTGATGTTGTGAAATTTTGAGGATCACTCACAACCGTTTACAAATAAATGGAGCAGGAAACCACAACTGGTGGAAACACTTATTCTTAAACAAACATGAAAATGACTGTTTGGAATATCATATTGCTGTGGCTATAAATAAACAACATGATGATTCTCCACTAAAATGTTTTAGAAAGAATTTAGAAACTAACATAACCACATAATACAGCTAAGCAGGGGGAAAATGGGGATAAGAGGGTTAGGAAACAAAGATGAATGTGAGGAAGAGATGTAAGAGGTGAAGGTGAGTGGGATCAGTACCAGTAGTCTTTCTTCCTGCTCCAACCAGCGCTGATCATCCTCCATCTGCTGCTGCTGTAGGAATAACTGCTCCTCCATCAGCTGAGACAGACCACCGTGCAAAGCCACACCATCCTGAAACAAACACAGTTCATCAGCATGATAATTAACTTTTCTTTCTCCAGTCGGGTTACTGTAGCTTGTGCTCAAGAACAACAGCTGCTTGGTTTGAAAGTGTGAGTGGTGCTTCAAGCATTGCTACACTATTGACAAATTACATTTTTTGGGCCTTTTTTTCTGAAAAACTGTGGGCAGTTTGACTGCAAGCAACAACTCATGAAATAAATAAAAAAATAAACAAAATAAAACCATGACAATGACAACAATGTTTAATGGAAAATGTTCAACAAAGACATAAAAGATTATAATTGTTTGTGTGTTGTTATAAGCACTATACTTGTGAATCTGATGAAGATCAGATGATATTTTATGTCTATTTAATGCAGAAAACCAAACAATTCACATACTTTTTCTTGCCTCTGTAATTAGAAATAAACTAGTGCTGTCAATCGATAAAAAAAATAACTAATTAATCACACATTTTTTCTGAAATTAATGGCAATTAATCACGATTAATTCCACCTAACATTAAAGTTTTTAAATATACCTTTATATTGCAATAATTTCACATTAAACCTTAAAATTAATGTAGAAACAACATAAAGACATTATATTTTTCATATTTTCATCTGAAAAGTCTCCCGTTTATGTAGTTGTTCGTGTCTAAATAAACGCAATTCTTGTCAAGAAAAAAAGAGAAGTTGTGCGTGGTGTGACCAACCCTAGCTCCACCCCGTGTCAATTGTGTTAAATAATTTTAATGCGTTAAATTGAAAAAATAAATCACATGCGTTAACGTGCTAATTTTGACAGGACTAAAATAAACATAAATGGAATCTAAAATAAATTCTCAAAGCGACTGATTTTAAATGTTCTTTATGGCAACAATTCTCACTTTCAGGTCATGCAGACCATGAGAAGCGCATGAAGACATCAGCATGATTTGCCATATTCGTGAAAGACACACTCGATGCAGCTTTAGACTTTGGCCAAAGTGAGCTACCTTAAAAGGCCTTAAACATTTGTTATTAATGTTTAAAACAGTCTTCACATTTGAAGCATCTCTGAGGTGCCTAAAAATGCTGTTTATGTTGGAAGCTTGTTCAGTATTGAAAAAGAGCTTAGATTTCAGCGTTCAGAAAACCTCCAGATTTCTAACCTCCATGCTGGGATTCCACGTATGATCCTGAGCAGCCCTGCGATGGTTCCAGCTGTCGTGGGGATCAAGTCCAGTCCCTGCGGCCTGGGGAGGGTACAACCCACCTGGCACGGGAAGCAAGCCGTGTGGGCCAGAGTGCCCTGCCATCTACATCATGCCGAAAACACAAATAAAGCAGACTTATAACTTTCATAAACAGAGGTTAATTCACTAGAGTTTTATTAATTAACCACCCGAAACCCAACTAGTTGTTTGCTGCATCTATATTAGACTAATACAAGCATTGTACCTGGTAATGATTGTGTTGGCCCATGTGCTGAGGACTAGGGTAGAACCCTTCACTGGAACGGGGACTTGGATAACCAGGTCGACTGGGCTGTAATCACACACACAACTACGTCAATATACTAGCACATTTTTGACCAATCAGATTAACGTTAGGAGATGCTGTTAAAATCAGTCCACCAGACGCACACAAAATTCTTGTGCATTTTGTGTGGATGAAGATTTCAGGCTGTTGAAAGGAAAAAAATTAAAACAGTCGAATATAAAATGCAAGCAGTTAGTTAATGTTACCACAATGCACATGTTATTTCTGAAATGTATTATATGTATTATTCTTAAATGTATAACATGTTATTATAGTTCTATAGTACATGGGCGGGAATTATAGATTAGAGGGAGGGGGTTGAAAAATGAATGCTGATTGACAGGAGGCGGTCTTCATCCGATTGGTTGGGATACTCCGTGCTCAGCTGTGGGCGGGAAAACAGCAGACGGACTGATCTACCTTATAAACCCGTTCATAGAGAGTCTCGACTGACCACAGCTCCAGATGAGCAAAGGAGGAAACAGAAGGAGAAAAATGGGTGACAACATACAGTAACATACACTAAATGGACAGATAAGGGTTAAAAGGGGGGGAAACCCACATGGACACTGGCATGAGAGTGATGGGAATTATTATCTCTAGTGGAAGGACTACCAAAAAGCAAAACAAAAAGATGTTTATCACCAATCTACTTTAAGAACCAATTTTCTTTTGGCAAGGATGATGTTTTGGGGATGCGAATGGGGTTGAGAGCCTTTTTACAACTGTTTTGTCTGTGTTTCTGAAAATAAAACTACATTAAACTTTGAGATTCACATAACCACACACACCTGTGGTAGGTTAATGCTTAATTTTAATTTTCATACATGTTAAACATCAGGTCTGGCACACGGTTTAGTTGACATGCACGGAAGAGGCAACATGCAGTTTTCCCACAGAGTTTTATCTGGAAGATTACCTGAAGCTACTGTAGCAGTTTTTAACTTGGTCTTAGCCTAAAATCATCTTTGATCATGACTGAAATTGTCTAAAATGGCTCTGAAGAAAGAACTACGTTGAAGCCTAAAAGGCACCACGGTAATTGAGAGTCACAGAGCGGCTGAGCCACTACAATGCCTTTACTATATTAAAGTTCAATTTCAGTCAGACTAAAGCAATAATTTATCTTTTTAAAAAGTAAATGCTTTTCACATGCTATTTTTTTGGAAAGTTCTACTAAAAAAAAACCTACAGTAGATAATGTGATTGAAATTCAGCTGTGTCCAACATGTACTATATATACATTACTCTGACTCTACACTTCCTCCGAAAAACAGAGGTGACACTCGATTGTGAATTTAATCTTTAATATTCCCAATAGAGTGCAACAGTCAGGTTCCAGAAGTAAAAATCACATTCATTTTCTCCATAGGGGAACTGACTTTTTAACAATAACCCATAAACCTTTGAAGACAGACCTTCTGTGAGCTACAAGTTGTTAATTGATAGAATATGCTTTTGTTTAAGGTGTCAGTCTGCATTATTTAAACCCATTTTTCAAATAATTGCTTAAAAAAGAAAAGCTGTTGAAAAACTACATTACCCATGATTCTGCAAAGAAAGCCACCCAAACCAATGAAGCACAGTGAATGATATAGTCAGTTCCTCTATGGTCTGAAACTACTTAAATAAATAAATAAATAAATAAAAATATATATATGTATTTTGTAATAAACAAAATATTGTTTCTATCAACATCTTTAAATCAAAAGTTTTATAGTTTTACATCTTTTTTTTTTTAAATTTCATTGTCATTCACAATGGGACTGTACATGAGTTCTTTCCCTCATTAAAGCCATTAAGTACAAAGGTCTTATACCACTGTCAAATAATGTTTTGGTAATGTAGCGATTCACCTCAAAGCAAAGACTTTTAAAAACCCTATGGGAAAAATGAATGGAAAATTACTTTAAGAACAAAGGCTGCTGAAAAAGTGGGCAGCACCATTGCACCCTATTACAGACTGTATACTTAGTCTGTTAATCTCGATAACAGACTGATTATATACAGTCAACATAGCCAACTCTATTAAACTAAGCCCTTCTATACTGCCTTTTTAACTCTATAACATTTAATCTGAGGCTAAAAATGGCATGCACCAATAAAAGCACCAGTGCAAAAGAAAAAGCTACAGTAAAACTCTTGGGATGCCCTGCTAACAGTCCTAGCACACCTGCCTGTGAGAATCTGTACGGCATGTGGGTCAGGCTCAGCTGTTGCATGGAGGGATAGTAGGGGTCGAAGAAAGCAGGCTGGGTGGCACTGGGGGGGACAGAGTGTGTCCTTCTGGGCCCCTGAAGGAACAGCAGGGAGCAGTGCAGCGGTAACGGCTGAAGCAGAAGCGGGGTCTGAGTTTGCGGGAACGTATGCTGGGGATGTACGCTAAGCTGTTGTGTATTAGCATGAGTGTTGTGGTGTAGTGTTTGCTGCATGTATGGTGATGGGTTAATGATGGTTTTATCGCATGGCCCCAAAGGAGAGGCAGGAGGCTTGGGCTGGCGGATGCAAAGGGAGATCTGGGAACCAAAGGGTTGCTGTGGAGGGCGAGAAGCAGCAGATGCGGACGCAGACAAACAGTCCATACTGAAGCCGTGCTGGAGGGGGCGTCTGCGGGAGGGCTACACGTACACAAATACACAATGAAAGATGAGCTACACAACACAAGTAAACACAGAAGGTATGACAAAGGCAGAAATTTAGTGAGGCACGACATTGATGAATGCAGTTTCATTCTGGTCAATAGCACAATGGCAGGTGTGACCAGTCAACACAAAAACAGACATCAGCACCTGGACAGGATGATTGGGAGGTCTGAAATGGAGCAGAGGGGGTTTGAAAGTAAGAGTACGAGGTGCTTTAAGCCACACACAGAGCAAATGAAGAGATCAGCCTGGCCCATCAGTCACCACAATATGAGCAACACAGGACAGGGAAGGATTTAAAACCCTGTCAAAAAGCAGACAGACTAACAATATCAAATCACAAAAAACAGTGAAATTGTATTTTAATTTCACACAGTTTTCTATTATAATGAATATTTAAATGTAATTTACTTTTCAGCAGCCATTATTCCAGTCTTCAGTGTCACATGATCCTTTAGAAATCATTCTAATATGCTGATTTGTTGTTCAAAAAACCATTTGTTTTTACAATTAATGTTGAAAAAGTTGTTCTGCTTAATATTTTTTGGAACCTGGTTAACATTTTTTGCAAGATTCTTTGGATGAATAAAATTTCAAAAGCATTTATTTGAAATAGAAATGTTTTGTAACATTATAAATGCCTTTACTGTCACTTTAGATCAATTTTAATTTATCCTTTCTGAATAATTTATAAATTATTTCATATTATTTATTATAAATGATTTATTTCAGATATTATAAATATATTTTTTAATATCTCTGAAGGGTAGTGTATTTCCTACTAAACGAGGAAGGTGGGAAAGGACCTATCATAAGACTCAGTGAGTCATCAATGTTTAAATTGTTTTCCTAGAAAAGAAAGACTACAAATTTTAAATGCACATAAATTCATATTTTTAAAATGAATTTGATCAACTTTGAGGAGCACACTAGCACATACAGATCTCAAACCTGGCACACATGGACTCCACAAAATTAAAGTCTTGATTTCATGGTTGTATGCATTTTCATCCAAAAAAGGCTTAATTTGACTGAATTATTGACCAGTTTATTGATCAATCAGTGATTGATTTCATTGAATTCTTCAAGTGATAAACGGAGCTTAAACCTGTTTTTAGTTTAACAGAATTATGGAAAGATTATGACACATCTAATAATATTTATTGTCCCCACAGTTTGTTCAAACAGATGAAGAGAGAAGTGAAGACCGAGAACCACATGGGAAGAAGCATTTTTGCATATGGGAAGCATATGTAACACACAGTGGGGTCCAAAAGCCTGAGATCACACATCTGTGATTCGAAATCAAATTCAAATATGGAAATCTGGAAATATTTCTAGGTCATAAATCAAATAAGTAACTATAATAATAATAAAATCATTGATGTATTAATTAATGTAGTTATATTATTTGTTTTAAATAGAAGAATTTGTCTTGGTGGTCTCAGTAGTTCAGACCTCACCTTATATAACCATAACGAATGAGAAACTAGAATGGTGTTGTATTCAAGACACAGTGATGTGACGTGACAGAAGACGTGACCTGGCACTGGAGAGCTGAGATTATAAACAAAGAGAATGTCTGGAAAAGTGCTGGTTAACTATAAACACACGCAATAATCAGTTGATCACAACATGAAATACATTTATATTCTTTTTCTGTGATACAGAAAAAAAAAACCCCCGTATCTTTTAATGTTTAATGATGTACACACACTCTTGTTTAACACTTGCTTTCTGGTATTAAAAAAAAATAAAAATAAAAATATTGCAGTCAAAGTTTTCAGAGGGAAAATTGCTCTAGTACTTCTTAAAAAAAAAAAAAAAAAAAAAAAAAAAAACGCACGCATGCTACTTCTCCTAACTAGCCACCATGTGCTAGAGTGACAAACAGTGGCACGCTGTTAACCTTGGTAATAAATCTGCTGTTCCAGATGAACTCAGGCTGCCATAAATGTAAAAACATGAAAAATGCATGAACAATCCAATGACTCAAAACTGATGTTCTTTTTGCAGCCACACATTGAGATTTTTTAACAAAGAAACAGCCAAGAGCAGTTACTTACTTTGGGTGGTGCTTCGTCCGAGCCTCCTGAATCCCAGGATACGGGGACCTGTCTCCTCATCTCCATACGGCTGCGCTCCTCCTGCTGAGCCTTCTCCTCCGCGAGAATTGTACTGCACAAACACCGATGGAAAACTCTGTCAAACAACAACATCTTTCTTCTGAGTTTGCGACCACTCTTGCAGAGCGGGTAGGTAAGAAATTTTTCCCTTTATTTTTGCTTTAATTCTTATCAATGGGCGTGAGTTCAAGAGAATGACATTTCCAACTTTATGCTATTGGTTGAAAGGTGGAGTCACTCTGTCGTCACAGACGAGTCAGTGTAAGATCCCAACCCACACACAGTTGACAACCAGGGAAAATACAGCAATGCAGATTCACACCTGAAACACTATTCAAGCTATTTCACAATCAAATACGTCATGACAAGCTGTAAGCAGTGAGTGTGAATAAGAGGACGACAGGCATCTCATCATGTTAACATATTTAATCCATCATCTTTTGTCACGCGAGAATGTGTGAATAAAAAGAGCCATGTTGAAAACTAATATAAGGATTTACAAATTCTTCATGCATAATAAACCGCCTTAGGGTGAATATTCACATGATCAAATGTTTTTTTTTTTTAAGAAATGAATACTTTTATTCAGCAAGGATGCATTAAATTGATCAAATGTAACAGTAAAATATTTACAATGAAAAAAATACATCCCCGTTTACACAAAATATTAAGCAGCACAATTGTTTTCAACTGTGATAACAATAAGTGCTGTTTCTTGATTACCAATGATTTCTGAAGGACCATGCAACACTGAAGACCAGAGTAATGGCTGGTGAAAACTCAGCTTTGCCATGAAAAGAATTAAATTTAAATGACAAATAATTTGAAAATATATTAAAACAGAAAACTGTTATTTAATTTAAAATTTTTATATTATTTCACAATATTACTGTTTTTACTGTATTTCAAACTTTTACTGTATTTCAGACTTCTTTCAAAAACATTTAAATAAAACCCAAACTTTTGAATGGTAGACTCAGGGTGATTCAGGGTGGGGTCTGCTCATGATAGACTCCAATATAGACACAATAAATTCAAAGCAATGGCTTTAGTGATTAAATAAAAGCCTTAATGGATGTAAATGTTAGTAATGACCTTAAAACTCACCAGACAGTCCTTATAGTATCGATATGTGAAGTTCGTACATGAAGACTCGTGCTCAGAGGTGGCTACAGAAACGCAAGAGGTGTGAAGAAAGGCTGGAGCGTGTAAGTCTTAGGAGTGAGAGAATGCAAGCTGACTGAGAGAGGGACTATTTCTGGAAACTCTATTATCTCTGAGAGACCATGAGTGTGTGGATGGAGAGAGAGAGAGAGAGAGAGATGCAGGATAAACAGAAGGGACACCTGTTGTGATCAATCCAGACCTGCTGAACCTCCCCACACCCAGACCATCATACACAGCTATGAATTTGCAGGGGTCTCAGGCTCTCAAAAAAAGACAAAAACTGTAGCTTAATGTAATAAAACAGACCAAAAGATGTCAAGATGAGTTCAGGCTTAAAAGTTCTTGAGGATTACCAATGTTTCAAAACAAACGTTTAGAAACGAGACTGAAATCTTTATTCTCAAATATTATTTAATAAAATGCTTCTTAAAAATTGTTAAAAGGTTAAAATCAAAAATGCAAAAAAGGGCAGTTTAACAATTATTCTTAAATATTTTTTAATATTAACAAAACTGAAATGTTGTGATAAGCTTGGACTTAAGGGCTCTTAATGATTCAAAAGAAATCTAAAAAAAAAAAAAAAATAAAAAAAAATGAAGAAAAAAACATTTCTTTAAAAAAGGTAAAAATCATGAGGCTTGGGCTTGACTGCCCTTTATTAATAAATAATAATAATAATAATAATAATAATAAAAAAATTAATTAAAAAAAGCTTTTCATAACCAAAAATGTAATAAAACCAAATGATATTATAATTAAAAACTTTTATAAATTAAACCAAAGTTAAATCAAAATTTGTTGTGGAAAGGTTGGGCTTAACAGGTCTTAAGGATTAAAAAAAAAAACCCACAGCCAGTTAAAAGAAGAATGAAGTACCAAACATCTGAACATACATAGAAATTCATACACACAAAATACTGCTTCAGTCTCAGTGTTTAGACTATTGAGTGTGAAGACAAACATAATGATTCATTCCTCAAGTTGTTTGGGCTAGACTTTCTTTCTGCAACTGCTGACAAAGACTTCTGAGGAACAGACAATGGACTTAGAGTTTAAGCATCCTGTGCGTCAAACCCATGTGACTTCATTACATTTCATAATCCTCACTTCATCTCAATGTTCACTGTAATGACACTTCTGAAGAAGTTAGATAAACTATGCTCTATTACAACAGCTGTTTAGCCATCACAAATGTGACAAACCCCATCAACACTGATATCATAAAGACCATAAATCCACTAATCATAGACCTCAAGCATACAGCAGCAAATTTTCTTATCAAACACAACAGGATATTGACCAAATCTCTGCTCTGATACCTTCAGCACTAGTTATGGCAGTAATTTGGCTTTATAAATGCCGCTAGCTGTGTAAATATTTACAGGGTCTCCTAGAAACAGACATTCTACAATTGAATGTACCACACATTTAATGAGGGTAGAGAAAGGGATCTGTATTTTCCAATACACATTTAAAAAAATTTCACTCCATTCAAGATACCTAAAAAGGAATTAATTTTAAACTCGAGATGCAACAAGACATATCTGCCTCAATCTGGATATCTGGGACATCTGTGTATAACTTGAGATCTTGGAAACATCTAGTGCTGTCAGGTCTGTTTTTAGCAAATAGAAAACTTGGATGTTTTTGCTGAAGGCAGTCAAGATTCCTCAGATTATTATGGATTCAGGTGTTTGATGGCCTGTCAGAGTACAGCTCGTTTTTTCCATTTCCATTAGCATTTACAGGAACTGACTGCATGTGAGGACATGAACAGACATTTGGGAACTCAATACTATTGTATCATGAAGGATGCAGGGTGTGTGTGTGTGTGTGTGTATGCCTGAAAGGGTCAGAAAGAGATAAAAACTCGAGGATAAAACAAGAAGAGTATGATTTTTTGGTAACACTTTATTTTAAGGACCAATTCTCCCTATTAACTAGTTGCTTATTAGAATGCATATTACCAGCATACTGGCCATTTATTAGTACTTATAAACCACATATTAATGCCTTATTCTCCATGACCATATTTTAGATCCCTTAATCCAGTGGTTCTCAAACCTGTCCTGCAGTACCCCCAGCCCTGCACATTTTCTATGTCTCCATCATCTATCACACCTGATTCAACTCATCAGCTCATTAGTGGAGACTGCAAGACCTTAAAGGGATAGTTCACCGAAAAATAAATTCTATCATCATTTACTCACCCTCAAGTAGTTCCAAACCTGTATGAATTTCTTTGTTCTGCTGAACACAAAGGAAGATATTCTGAATAATGTGGGAAAGAGAGCAATTCTGGGGCACCATTGACTTCCATAGTATTTTTGGTCACACTTTAGAATAGGTAACACTTGTTAACTATTAACTACGACTTTTCCCTCAATAAATTCTTAATTTGCTGCTTATTAATAGTTAGTAAGGTAGTTGTTAAATTTAGGTATTGGGTAGGATTAGGGATGTAGAATAAGGTCATGTAGAATAAGGCACTAATATGTGCTTAATTTGCACTAATATATGGCTAATATTCTAGTAATATGCATGCTAATAAGCAACTAATAGATGTAACCGTAAAATAAAGTGTTACCGTATTTTTTTTTTTCCTACTTTGGGAGTCAATGGTGCCCCAAAACAGCCTGGTTACAAACTTTCTTCAAAATATCTTCCTTTGTGTTCAGCAGAACAAAGAAATTCATACAGGTTTGGAA
>JAFVLL020026065.1:0-29811 GCA_021397915.2 Tor tambroides
GTGCAGGTGAGATGAGTAAATAATGTTGATATTTAGTCTAGAACTACAGTAAGATCATGTTCACACAACGCTCCGATTTCTCTCAACATGGCAACCCCAGAGCTCTCACTCAATACATCACAAACACAGGAACTGGAGTTACGCATTTGAAAAATAACTCAGATATTTCCTTCTAAATTAAAAAGTAATGCGTTACTTTACTAGTTACTTAAAAAAGTAATCTGATTATGTAACTTGTAATGCATTACCCCCAACACTGTCCATACATACCCGGGTCAGAAATGACCCGAACACAAAAACCCTTTAATCTCTTAAAACATAATGGTTAAAAATCTGGAAAAAAAAAAGATAAATGATATTTTGATAAATGAGGGTCTTAAAACGTGCAAAGTTTAGTTCCCTTACTATGCATTTTTTAGACATTGTTATGCATCTCTTTTGTGTCCCTGAATGCGTCATGAATGGAATCACAGCCGTCGTGTACATGTTTATATATCCTATATTTGCAGATTCAGCTCTAGTAATGCTGCTGAGATATTCTGCTGCTAATTAAATGCTGCTTGATAAGGACTGACACAGCGTCTGAGAAAGAGTAGTCATTTTTCCTCATTAGGATTCTTACTAAAAATGGTAACCATGGTAACCATAGTCTCCACCAAAATACCATAGTAACTGCACTTACTGCTGTCATCCGAAACCAAAGGAGCAGATCACATTTAATTTGATGGTTTTGGCCGAGGCTGCGGTGATTCATTTAATAAGGTGTCATTTCAGCTCAACATTTGTGCCGACTGAATATCATCTCGTCTCATGAAATTTAGCTTTTCAATCCATAAACGCTGCTTTGAGGTGTCACTGAGAGAGAGAGAGAGGGAAAAGATGCTTCTGTCCTTGTCTTTTCTCACCTCTTTCTCTCTGTTTCTGACTGAAGAAGCTGATGGAGGTTTTTAATCAGAACTCTTCTCTGAAGAGCAGCTTCATGCATTTGCAAGCATCACATTAGGCCTTATTTTTGTCATATTAAAGGCAAATACAGTATTTAATAGAGGGAGTTCAGTATTTCACTAAATTGAAGTGAATTTATAATTGCTTCTTGAACAACCTAATGATTAAATGTTGAATGTTTCAGATGAAATCTCATTTAAAGTCTACATTTTCCTTGAGCTGTTGGCATATAAGAGGACTTCAGGTTTCGAATCTTAAATCGTCCTCCTCAGTACAAATTGAGCATTTATTTCACATTTAATTTAGCATTTATTTATTGAAATTGTGAGCATTTACTGACAGAGGGCCACAATGAGGGTTGAAAATAAATTTTTTGGCTAATATATTCATGCAAAAAACTATCAACATTATAAGTGAAGCTTATAAAACAACAAAAAATCCATGTCATGACCATTTTACAGGTTTTTTTTTCAGCTGCTTTCACACGTTTTCAAAACTTTGCCTCTTTTTTCAGAACTTTACACACAAATCCAAGAATTGCACACACAGAATGCAAAATGCCTCACATCTCTTGCATTCAAAATATCACAAACACGTCTCAAAAGCAAACATTTGAAAAAAGCAGCTGAAAAAAACTGTAACAGCTCTATCTCTGGACTTGCGTGTGAGGTCCAAATACTTAATAATAATTTCACATGTAGAACTATTTAGAAGCCATCGAGAGAGTGATAAATGATAAAGCATCTCAGTGCGTGAGTGTGAAAGTGGAATAAAGGCAGACAGTCAGAAACAGCACAGACGGAGGTGTGTGTCATCTGTGAAATCACACACACACACACACACACACTCACACACACACACACACACACACACACTCACACACACACACACACACACACACACACACACACACACACACACACACACACACACACACACACACACACACACACACACACACACACACACTCACACAGTGAGTCTGGCTCATGTCATTTCCTGTTCCTGTTCCTGTTAAACGATTATTTTGGACAAAAATTACAATTGTGCTTCTTAATCACGATTGTTTTCATTTGAGGAATTTCTCATTTCTTTAGGATTATTGCACTTTCCCGTAAATACAAATTAGGAAAATGTCAATAAGATTTATTTACCCTCATCTCTCTACATTATACAAACTAGGGAAACCTTAAGAAGCTTCTCTCAAGAGCTAAAACAGTGAAATATCATTACCAATAATTCCAATTTATGTTAATATATTATACTATTATAGTTTTTGTCAATATTTTGAATTATTATTTAAATTTTTTTTTTCAATTTTAAGTTAAAGTTTTAGTTTTTTGTGTGTGTTTGTCTTTTTTATGTATATATTTTTAAACATCTACGTAGTTTTTATTAAGTTTTAGATTTTAGTTTTAGTTATTTTAGTGCTTCATCTAAATGAAAATGTTGCATTGGCAACTAGCTGAAATTAAAAAAGCTTTAATTTTTTTATATATTTTATTTTAGTTAATGTTTATTTTATTTGAAGTAATAGAAATGTTTTTATTGTTTTACTTTTAGTTATTTTAGTACTTCAACTTAAATAAAAATGAGACATTTTGCCTTGGCAACTAGCTGAAATTAAATTAAATTTTACAATTTTTGTTTTTGTTTTGTTTTTTTTTAATTGAAAAAACAAACAAACATGGAAGGTGACAGACAAATATACAGAGAAAATACATACAGTAAAACCAAAACTTATTTAGACAGCAGATATAATTTTTTATATTTTTCTCTAGTGGGTGCAGGACACTATAGTTGATTTATGTAAGTGAGGATAGCAAAATAAAATAAATTGTGATATATTATAATATATCTATTTATCTATTTTTTGTGGTTTTACTTTTCTTTAATGATAGTAACGCTCCTCTGAGATCCTCTGGTCAGCGTCAGCAGGATTTCACACGCTGTTTCTCATCAGGACGCTCGTCGCTGATTCAACAGAGTCTTGTAAGAATCTGCTCAGGGATTCTCTTAACATGCGAACAGATGATGATAAGCGTGAAATGATCTGTGTAGTGGAAATGTTCTCCGGTGGGATGGGTTTATACGGCTCTTTCCCTGGCGTCTCTCAGCTTCAGTGTGACTCAGTCAGAGCTCGGTCAGGCCTCGATCCGCTTTGACCAAAGCCAGCATTATTATGATGTTTCCCAGAGCAGTGACTAAATATCAGCTCAGAACAGCTGGAAACCGGTCTTTCAGCCGACAGCTGACCTTTAGCACACCATCTAATGTGTGTTCAAGCACAATCACAGGTGTTCATTATGAATATTTAACCACGAAAACAGCCAGCAGGAGTTTAATGCTCTCGTTTGGAGGAGATAAATGTGAAGGTAATTAGATTGTTGTTAGTGTCTGACCAGATCTCATATATTTACAATGAGAGTTAAAGGAACAGTTCAGCCAAAAATGTAAATGTGTTCACCCTCAGTTCATCCAAGATCAGGATGAGTTTGTTTCTTCATCAGGTTTGTAGAAATGTGTCTGCATCAGTGTCTCAGCAATGGATGCTCTGCAGTGAATGGGTGCCGTCAGAATGAGAGTCCAAACAGCTGATAAAAACATCACAATAATCCACACCACTCCAGTCCATCAGTTAACATCTGGAGAACACAAAAGCTGAAACAAATCCAGCATTAAGATGTTTTTAACTAAAATACCATAGAGTCCATAATCCATAATAACTCTTCCTCCAGTGAAAAAGTGTTCTGGTCTGAATCAGGAGAGAAATCTGCACAGATCAAGCAGCGTTTACAAGACAACACAGTCTAAAACAGCTCAAAAAACAAATACAACCCGAATTCCGGAAATGTTGGGACGTTTGTTAAATTTGATTAAAATGAAAACTAAAAGACTTTCAAATCACATGAGCCAATATTTTATTCACATGACAACATTATTCAATAGAACATTGATAACACAACAAATGTTTAAACTGAGAAATTTTACAATTTTATGCACAAAATGACCTCATTTTAAATTTGATGCCGGCTACAGGTTTCAAAATAGTTGGGCCGGGGGCATGTTTACCATGGTGTAGCATCTCCTCTTCTTTTCAAAACTGGACATCGAGGTTATGAGTTTCTGGAGTTTTGGTGTTGGAATTTGGTCCCATTCTTGCCTGATACAATTTTCCAACTGCTGAAAAGTTCGTGGTCATTTTTGACATATTTTTCGTGTGATGATGCGCCAAATGTTCTCTATAGGTGAAAGATCTGGACTGCAGGCAGGCCAATTCAGCATCTGGACTCTTCTACTATGAAGCCATGCTGTTTAATAGCTGCAGTATGTGGTTTTGCATTGTCCCGCTGAAATAGATGTCGTCTGGAGGGGAGCATATGTTGCTCTAAAATCTTTATATACCTTTCAGCATTCATAGTGCCTTCCAAAACATGCAAGCTGCCCATTCCTTATGCACTTATGCACCCCCATACCATCAGAGATGCTGGCTTTTGAACTGAACGCTGATAACACACTAGAAGGTCTCCCTCCTCTTTAGCCCGGAGGACATGGCGTCTGTGATTTCCAACAAGAATGTCAAATTTGGACTCGTCTGACCATAGAACACTTTGCCACTTTGAAACAGTCCATTTTAAATGAGCCTCGGCCCACAGGACACGATGGTGCTTCTGGACCATGTTCACATATGGCTTCCTTTTTGTATGATAGAGCTTTAGTTGGCATCTGCAGATGGCACGGTGAATTGTGTTTACCGACAGTGGTTTCTGGAAGTATTCCTGGGCCCATTTAATAATGTCAATGACAGAATCATGCTGATGAGTGATGCAGTGTCGTCTGAGGGCCCGAAGACCACGGGCAACCAAAAAAGGTCTTCGGCCTTGTCCCTTATGCACAGAGATTTCTCCAGTCTCTCTGAATCTTGATGATGATGTTATGCACTCTAGATGATGAAATTCGAAAAGCCTTTGCAATTTGACATTGAGGAACGTTGTTTTTAAAGTATTCCACATATTAAAGTATTCCAAGTATTCTTTTAACACACTCTTTCACAGATTGGAGAGCCTCTGCCCATCTTTACTTCTGAGAGACTCTGCCTCTCTAAGACATCCCTTTTATAGCTAATCATGTTACAGACCTGATGTCAATTAACTTAATTAGTTGCTAGATGTTCTCCCAGCTGAATCTTTTCAAATTTTTTTGCAGTTTCAGCCCTTTGTTGTCCCCGTGCCAACTTTTTTGAGACCTGTAGCAGGCATCAAATTTGAAATGAGTTCATTTAGTGGATTAAAGTGTAAAATTTCTCTGTTTAAACATTTGTTTATGTTCTATTGTGAATAAAATATTGAATCATGTGATTTGAAAGTCTTTTAGTTTTAGTTTTATTCAAATTTGAAAAACGTCCCAACATTTCTGGAATTCGGGTTGTATATGGCTGGATTTTGATGTGAGAGACAACAGATGGACTTTTTCACTGGAGGAAGCGTTATTATGGATTATGGACTCGTGTTTTAGTTACAAACATCTTAATGCTGGATTTATTTCAGCTTTTATCTTCTCCAGATGTTAACTGATGGACTGGAGTGGTGTGGATTATTGTGATGTTTTTATCAGCTGTTTGGACTCTCATTCTGACGGCACCCATTCACTGCAGAGCATCCATTGCTGAGACACATTTCTACAAACCTGATGAAGAAACAAACACATCTACATCTCGGATAGCCTGAGGATGAGCACATTTTCATCGCTGGCTGAACTATTCCTTTAGTGATGTGATGCATTATGTGCTGTTTCTCTTTCCTCAGCAGAATGATGTTTTAACGGATTTGTTGTCAAAGCAGAATAAGGTCTTGTTTTCAGGTTTCTGCTGGTTAATGTGCTTATGTTGTTCTGGAAGGGATGATTAGATCTCTGGGTGATATCTGGGTTGTTTGTCTGAGTTATCGGAGCTGGCGGGCAGGTTTGTATTGGAGGTGTCTGCTGTGAACCGATCGAGTCTCTGCTGGATCAAAGCGGATGCAATTAGGGAACGTTTTAGAGTGTTTTCCGTCTGGATGTGTGGGGCGAAACGCTGCTGTTCTCTCATGAGCTCAAAGGCTTTTCTAAAGTTCAGGAAAACAACATTTATACTGGATGCTTTGGAGGCTATTTCAACTGGATTATTTTGTTTGCTTGTTAAATGACTTGATTGTTGCCTCTGGACTCTCACAGCAGCCGTTTGATAAAATCAGAGCTTTTTCTAGTACGGTCACGCTGTGGCTTGTTTCATTTCACTTGAATGAGACATCTGGAGTATGTTTTAGAAGAACAGCCTTTTCAAAACTCAGTAAAATAAGAGTTATTCCATCAATCGAATGCGGGTTATGTCACTCTGCCAATCCAAGTGTCATAACATGACAGACACATTATCTAATAAATCCGTGGCAAGTGATTATTAGACAGTTTGTCTTTCATTGGTTTTATCCTTGCTAACAATTTTTTGGTAAACAGAACATTCTGTGAACGTTAGTTTCTAGTTCTCAGAATGTTCCAAGTTAATATTCACTGTTGGGAAGTTTTATTTACCTAAATAGAACGTTCCCCTAATGTTCCCAGAATGTTTTCAGTATGTTCCCAGAACATTTTTAATTGATTCCCAAAAAAAATGACAAAATGAGAACCATGTGGGATTGTTAGGAGAACGTTCTGAGTTTGCTAAGATGGTGCATTCAAGTCATGTTCGGAAAGATTGTAATTACAAGTTGAACACAAAAGTCATAATTATGATTGGGAAGCTGCTACCTTCTTTAATCCCAGAGTTTCCAAGTTGAGGTGTGTGTGTGTCAGTGAGTTGCGTGTACAAAATATGATAGTATTGTACAATTACTATATAACGATTCAATTTACAGCACCTTCATAAATTTAATAAAATCATAAAAAAACAGACCCAATGCACATTTTTTATTCATAATTTTGTAGAAGCAGAGGTAAAAAAAAAAAATCTTGCTGAATTTTTTGTAGAAACGTCGCCTACGTCACCTTCTAGCTCCGACCAAAGTGACCTGAATGCGTCTGATGTCGTAATTATGACTTTCCAGAATTTCCCAGGAAGGCTTGAATGCACCATTGAAAACCCCTATTATTGCGATAAACATTTGATTATTCATCCAAGCATGTTGCATGAGTTTGTTACATGTTAATATTAGGGATGTAATGATATTATCAATATCGTGATATCACGATAGTCTCAATATTATCGTGGTCACATGACGATATGAAACGATAGGTCTTCCGAGCAAAAAGTGTAGTTTTTAAAATATATATAAACTTTTTATTCTAACATAATAGGTCTTTAAAGGTGTGTTTTGGGCCATTATGCTTTGGCACAGTATCTGTCAAACAGACTCAAACTGAAAGCACAATATGCTTAATTCCTTCATCAAGTCTGTTTTCACTGCTATTACTGTCGTTGTTGTTATTGTTATTATTATATTCTAATTTGTTTGGCTTCCTAAAACACCAGTGTGAGTAATTTAGACCGAGACAGTATATCACTAATAAAAAGAGGGTTGAGTCCCCTTTAAAGTTCAGGTACAAGTCAATTCAAGACTTTTTTCTGACTCACGTTTTCTTAGTTAACAAACATGGGTTGGAGCTCTTAATTTTGAACTCTCAAAGTGCATTAGATTAGAGTAATTTAACTTTAAAATGTACACAATTTTCATTTTTTTCCAATTCTTCATTAGTCAATAAATATTGTATCGTGGACTTCATATCGCAATATTATCGTATTGTGAGATTTTGATATTGTTACATCTCTAGTTAATATTGGACGCTGCTTCACACAGAGAGAATAAAAAACAGCACGCGAGAGAACGAATCACGTTCATGAATGAATTTGTGTTTTTGAAGGAATCTCTTAAAGTAGTGCTGTCAAACGGTTAATCGCGATTAATCGCATCCAAAATAAAAGCTTTTGTTTAGATAGTATATATATGTGTGTACTGTGTATATTTATTATATATATATAAATACACACACATACAGTATAAATTTTGAAAATATTTACTTCTATTTACATTTATATATTTATATTCATATATGTAAATATATTTAATATATAAACATATTTTTCTTAAATGTATACATGCATGTGTGTATTTATATATAAATAATATAAACAGTACACACACACATATTATGTAAACAAAAACTTTTATTTTGGATGTGATTAATCACGACTCACTTGTTTTGTTCTGGAACAGATCCATATGAATTATTTAAATGAACGATTTGATAATTCATTTGATGAGTCGGTTGCACGAAAGATTCAATGACTCACATGTTTTGTTCCTGAATGATTCCGTGTTTATGAACAAATTGCTTGAATGAATTAATGATTTTATGACTCGCTTGTTTTGTTCCCGAGTCAATCTGTGTTTTTGAACAAATCATTTGAACGAATGATTAAATGACCCACTTGTTTTGTTCCTGAATGAATCTGTTCTTTAGAACGAATCGCCTGAATGAATTATTCAAACGACTCACTCAAAAAAAAAGATGGTCACTTGGCACCACCTACCAGTGTAACTATGTAACCTTCATGGAGAATCACTGTAAAACCTAGTAAAAACGGTCCTGTAGTTACTGTGACATCTCATTCAGTGTTTTCACATGTTTTTGAAGGGCTTTTATTTTGTACTTTTGTCTGGCGTTATGGGTGTTGTCTGTAATTTTTTCGAATCCGAATCTAGATTCTAAACTGTCTGTTTTATAATATCAGTTTTGAGTTATTAGTTTTGAAGTATTTTATATTGTAAAACTATATATATTATATTGTTTTTATTATTAATGTCTGTGAATTTCTAGAAGAAACTAAATAGTTACATATGTGACCCTGGAGCACAAAACCTGTCATAAGGGTCAATTTTTCGAAATTGAGATTTATACATGATCTGAAAGCTGAATAAATAATCTTTCCATTGATGTATGGTTTGTTAGGATTGGACAATATTTGGCTGAGATACAACTATTTGAAAATCTGGAATCTGAGGGTACAAAAAAATCTAAATATTGAGAAAATCTCCTTTAAAGTTGTTCAAATGAAGTTCTTAGCAATGCATATTACTAATCAAAAATGAAGTTTTGATATATTTACAGTAGGAAATTTACAAAATATCTAAATGAAACATGATTTTTACTTAATATCCTAATAATTTTTGGCATAAAAGAAAAATGGATAATTTTGAGCCATACAATGTATTGTTGGCTATTGCTACAAATATACCTGTGCTACTGAAGACTGCTTTTGTGCTCCAGAGTCACAAATGCATTTGCAGTGATATAAGATATTAGCGAGTCCATGTGACCCGTCTGCTGCCCGAGTCCTGACTGTGTTTTGACCTTTATCTCTGTCTCACATCACACACACTCCTGATTATCATTTAATGAGCTTTTAATGCAGATTCTGTGCTTGTGAAGTGCCTCTGACCCGTGACAGTTTGTGCCGTCGGAGCGAGCGTGATATTAATAGGACGTGGATCTGTGATGATGCATATGTTCCCTCACGTTGTTCTCGTTAGCTCGGCCTGTGCCGTCTTCCTCATTGCGTGTTCATCTGTGTGTGTTTCAGGTGTGCATCGTGCAGAAGCGGGACACGGAGAAGATGTACGCCATGAAGTACATGAACAAGCAGCAGTGCATTGAGCGGGACGAGGTCCGGAACGTCTTTAGAGAGCTTGAGATCCTTCAGGAGATTGAACATGTGTTTTTAGTAAACCTCTGGTGACTATCCTGTGCTACCTCTGATTCTCTCTTCTCTTCTGCATGTGCATGATGATAGGACTTGTTTTTCCATCTTAATTTTTACATATGTGCAACTTCAAGGAATGGTTCACCCAAAAATGCTAGAAAAGTCCAAGATGTAGATGAGTTTGTTTCTTCATCAGATTTGGAGAAATGTCTCAGCAATGGATGCTCTGCAGTGAATGGGTGCCGTCAGAATGAGAGTCCAAACAGCTGATAAAAACATCACAATAATCCACACCACTCCAGTCCATCAGTTAACATCTGGAGAAGACAAAAGCTTTAAAGTTCAGAGCTGTTTTGTCTTGTAAACGCTGCTTGATCTGTGCAGATTTCTCTCCTGATTCAGACCAGAACACTTTTTCACTGGAGGAAGAGTTATTATGGATTATGGACTCTATGGTATTTTAGTTAAAAACATCTTAATGCTGGATTAGTTTCAGCTTTTGTCTTCTCCAGATGTTAACTGATGGACTGGAGTGGTGTGGATTATTGTGATGTTTTTATCAGCTGTTTGGACTCTCATTCTGACGGCACCCATTCACTGCAGAGCATCCATTGCTGAGACACTGATGCAGAGACACACTGAAACAAACTCTTCTCATCATTCTCAGCACATTTTCATTTTGTGGTGAACTATTGCTTGGAGTAGGATAGATGCAATTACTGAGAAACACCGGAAAACTGACATCTGCTCTTTTTTTGCATTAGTGACCTCAGGGAAAAAACTGAATGAAAAATGCACAACATGACGCCCGTAAACACTGTTAAACTCTCTTAATCTGTTTAATGTGGCAGCTCAACCAGAAACGAGATCATTCCAGTAATCTCTCATATCTGATTGTCTGACGTCACAGGAACTGAGATTTGAGTCATCGGAGGAGAGAAAGCCAGCATGAGTAATAGATGAGTTTATCATCCTCAGCTTCTTATTCTTTATACGGTCAGGTCATCTTAAAGGCTGTTTTTAAGCGATGAAACGCTTCATCATTTCTCAGTACTACAGGCTTCATTTTTATATGTTACCGCTGAGTTTTAATATGAAGACGTGGAGAATGATCTGATTTTTATCGATTAAACTTCATTTCTAGTCTCAGTCTGTCCCTTCTATATGTTCACATCAGAGCAGTCTGACCGATGTAAAGCATTAGTTTGGTGTGTGTGTGTGAGTGTGTGTGTGTGTGAGTGTGTGAGTGTGTGTGTGTGAGTGTGTGTGTGAGTGTGTGTGTGTGAGTGTGTGTGTGTGTGTGTGTGAGTGTGTGAGTGTGTGAGTGTGTGTGTGTGTGTGTGTGTGTGTGTGTGTGTGTGTGTGTGTGTGAGTGTGTGAGTGAGTGTGTGTGTGTGTGTGTGTGTGTGTGTGTGTGTGTGTGTGAGTGTGTGTGTGTGTGTGTGTGTGTGTGTGTGTGTGTGTGTGTGTGTGTGTGTGTGTGTGTGAGTGTGTGTGTGTGTGTGTGTGTGTGTGTGTGTGTGTGTGTGTGTGTGTGTGTGTGTGTGTGTGTGTGTGTGTGTGTGTGTGTGTGTGTGTGTGTGTGTGTGTGTACTGGTTTTTGTGGTTTACGGGGACAAAATGTGTTTAATGACATGGGTATGACAGAGGTATTACAATTTGAAGGTGGTTTATGAGGACACTGCCTATGTCCCCGTAATTCAAAAGGCTTAAAAAACATAGTAAATGGTGTTTTGAAAATGTAAAAATGCAGAAAGTCTCCTGTAAAGAGGTAGGTTTGGTATGGGGTTGGTGTAGAGTTGTGTTTAATGACATGGGTATGACAGAGGTATTACAATTTGAAGGTGGTTTATGAAGACACTGCCTATGTCCCCGTAATTCAAAAGGCTTAAAAAACATAGTAAATGGTGTTTTTTTGAAAATCTAAAAATGCAGAAAGTTTCCTGTAAGGGGTAGGTTTAGGTGTAGGGTTGGTGTAGGGCAATAGCACATACAGTTTGTACGGTATAAAAACCATTACGCCTATGGAGAGTCCCCGTAAACCACAAAACAAACATGTGTGTGTGTGTGTGTGTGTATGTGTGTGAGTGTGTGTGTGTATGTGTGAGAGAGAGAGAGAGAGTGTGTGTGTGTGTGTGTGTGTGTGTTTCATTTAGGGTGTGCTTTTTGTTGTTTGTCTGAAGTAGATTATATTACAATAACAGAGCGGCTTGTAAAATATTGATTTGAAATTTGATGCAGAATTCTCTGCAAATGTTTGTAGAGATAATACAGAAAAAAATACACTCCAAAAAGTTTTGGGTTTATGTATTTGAATTGCATATAAAATGCCCATCAATTTGGATTATACAGTTTTAACATAAACTAATAAACTTAATGTGATTTATATTTGTCTGTCATGCATAAATCAAACAGCTCAGATTTCTGTAATAGTACTAATAAGATGAATGTGTTTTAAATACACAATAACCAGGTTTATATATTTATCATCAATAAATCCAGTTTGTTTCAGTCTTATGTGCTTTAACTATTAAATATTGCTTGTTCCACAGTTGTCATATATTAACCATCTTCATACTTTTTAACTGAATGTAATTTTCACAATAAACAGATTTGTGCTGATTCTAAGTAATTTCAATAAATGCATTTTGAAAATGATTATTTAAATTAAATAAAATGAAATAGATGCAAATAGTTGATAATAAACTATGACATGATGACTGTTTATGTATGACTGACAAATATAAGTTTAAGTTTATCAGTTTATATTTATCTAAATAGATAGAAATTCTTATTTTTAACTTTAAGAAAAAGTTAAAAGTGAAATATATTTTATATTTAACAAATACTTTTCTTAATCTTTTCCTAAGATTAAACATAAAAATTTGAGTTCTTGAAAAGAATGTACTTAAAAATCATCATAATAACGTCTTAAAGTTAGGATGACCTCCAGCTTGTCTTAAAACCCCAAAAGGAAGATGATTAATTCATTAAACGGGTTGTTTCAAATACTATGCATTACTTTATTGTCTAATATGTTAATTATTTAGTTATTTATTAACTGTGTAATTTAAATGGATATAATTTTTTATGCAATTTGCTTGCAATGCAAATCTCACAGGTTCGATTCGCAGGGAATGCATGAACTGATAAAGTCTAAACCTTGAATGCAATGTACTGTGAGTGGCTTTGGATGAAAGCATCTGCCAAATGCATGGATGTAAATTCAGTAGAAAGTCATCTGTAATGATGTGTGAGCGTCCGGTCTGTCTGAGCATCAGAATGCTTTCCTTTTCTGTAGATAATCGTTCATTCCACATCAAAGCCGCGTGAACCTGAAGGAGAAAAACCACTCTGAATTGCTCCTGATCGGCCGTCTTCAAAAGCCAAAGCTGTACAGAACGACAAACGCAGAGAATGAAAGGCCTAACACAATGCATCTCTCATGCATATTGCAGCTCTCTCTCTCTCTCTCTCTCCCACGCTGCTCCAGCACGACAGCTCTCTTCCAGTCTCCATCTGTTAAACAATGGCTCTCTTTCTCTCTGCTCATGATGGAGGCGCTTCATCAGGCCAGCATATGCACACACCGTCTCCTCGTTTATAAATAATACCTGTCATTTAGTGCTCAAGCGGCCCATACGGGGGGAAACATCAGCGTCTGGACCCACAGCTGCGCTCCTGACAGAAACCACAAGGTGTGGAGAAATAAACTTCATCAGAGGGAGAATCAAAAATCACAGCATCTGCCTGCTTTTTGTTCCTAATCACTGCCAACCCGAGAGCACGCAAGCTCGTTTCCAACACTGAATAAAAAATAAAAATAAAGGTAATTGGGAAAAAAGTCAGAATTGCATGATAAAAATCCGCAATTCTAAAAAAAAAAGTCTTTATTCTGACTAATTCTGACATGCAATTATGAGTTTACATCATGCAATTCTGAGGAAAAAAGTCAGAACTTCTGGATCTAAACTCAAAATCGTGAGAAAAGAGTACTGTGAGATAAAACGTCCATTTTCTATTCAGTGTTGGAAGCAGGTTTTCATAAGAGAGGGATAGAGATGGAGAGATAGATAGAGAGACTGCAGAGAGAAAGAATTTTTGAATTTTTTACACTTCTTTATTAATGCATTTTTTTTACAATTCTGATTAACTTCATTCACACATTCTCCAAAACACAACAAACAAAAAAAACTGATCATCAATCAAATGTGATTAAAACCCATTAAATTATTTGTGATTGTATTAAAAGAAAACTAATTCTTGCCGTTATCGGGGCTTTTAGTGTCAGTTCGGAATCAGCGGAACATTCATCTTTTATTGTTTGTTTTCTTGTTAATCATATTGCCAGCTTTGCTTCACCCTCTATAAAGTTTATCAAAGAAATCTTATTCTTCTTTGCAGCAACATATTTATGACCAAATATAAAACTGAGTGTGCTGAACACTTCTCCCAGTGTCCTGAGCCAGTCCTCCAAGGCCTGAAATAACGTTCTTAATCTAAAACAGTGCAAAAAAAATATGATCTATTGATTTTACACAACACACATGCTTACAGCACACTGGATCAAAACGTGCCGCAGAGAGAGAGATATGGGTTTTTCTGTCAGTCGTGTTAGTCTGTTGTGTGTCTGTAGAGTCGCTGGATTCGCTCTGATACGCTGCGTCTCCACAGAACACAAGCTATCCTCCCTGTTTGAGGACAGTCTCGTCTGTGATGGACGCTCGCAGTGTTTGCTGTTTGTGGTGTGATTTGAATAGTGTTTCTCTGACAGACGCGCTCAGATCAAGTGAATTAAATTTTGTTGTGTCTTCTAGAAGCACAAACTAGATTTGATGTAGCTTCCTGGAAGTGCATAGAAACAGGACTACATCACTCTGTGTGTGTGTTTATCTCTCTCTCTCTCTCTCTCTCTCTCTCTGTGTGTGTGTGTGTGTGTGTGTGTACCTACTTAACCATATTTTGGGGACAAATTTGTACCCAAAAGTGAGGTAAACCTGACAAAATCTCCAAAAACCTCCCTTTGGGGACATCCTCATTTTTAAAACGGGTTTAAAAATAAACTAAACAAAGTTTTTTTAAAATTGTAAAAATGCAGAAAGTTTCTTGTAATGGGTAGGGTTAGGGGTAGGGTTAGGTGTAGGGTTGGTGTAGGGCAATAGAAAATATAGTTTGTACAGTATTAAAACCATTACGCCTATGGAGAGTCCCCGTAAACCACAAAACAAACGTGTGTGTGTGTGTGTGTGTGTGTTTATCTCTCTCTCTCTTTCTCTCTCTGTGTGTGTGTGTGTCTGTGTGTCTGTGTGTTTATCTCTCTCTCTCTGTGTGTGTGTGTGTATTGCCTGTTTGTTAATCATGGCCATTTTCTTTAGAAAATAACAAAAAACAATCAAAATGGGCTTTATACAAGAGCAATAGATGTTCTGTCCTCTGTCTCTGTGTGTGCGTGTGTGTGTGTGTGTGTGTCTCTGTGTGTGTTTATCTCTCTCTCTCTCTGTGTGTGTGTGTGTGTGCGTGTGTGTGCGTGTGCGTGTGCGTGTGTGTGTGCGAGTGTGTAGGTTTGAAGTTCTTGAAGGACAGCATGCTTTGTCCAACACTGAAGTATGTGAAGCAGGGAAGGACAGTTTGACATTGACAACTTCATCTCAACACACAGTGTATATATAATGATTGTTTTGAAGCAGAGAGGATTTTCTCTTTTCTCTCAGAAGCAGCTTTCATGTGTCTCTCCTGAAAACACTGAGCTTTGAAGAGCCGCGTCTCTGTAAGTCAGAGGAGCTTCTGCTGGAGGCTGGGAAATAAAGAGGGCTTCCTCCTCCTCACAGGAAGCACAGAGTCTCTTTAAGCCTTTAAAATGTCACGTCTGCAGAAAGTTGTAATTACTGTATCCATTTACCCTCTCTGAGTCATGAAGCAGCGGGAGAACGGCTCCGTCACATAAACACACTGTCTGTAAAACACAATGAATACCTCCGTCACACAGACGGAGGTCAGACCTGAGCGAACGAACATCACATCAACAATCATCTGACTGATGAATCACACCAGATCTCACTTATGACTCAATATCAAAATCCTCAAATGGTCTGAGCTGCTGTCTTTATTTCAGTTTCAATTTAAAGTACTTTATTGGAATAATCTGTTTTAGTTAGTTAATAAGTTATTTTAGTATCATTGAAATACTATTATATTTTTTTATTAATAATTTTTATATTTTCAGTTTTCAGTGAAATTTTACTTAAAATTTTAGTAATTTTTTAAATTGTGTTTTTGTCACTTTTATTAGTTTTTTTTTTACTTGTCTATGTAGTTTTTATACATTTTTATTTCTGTTTTAGTTATTTTAGTACATAAAAATGAGAAATGTTTTGTTGGCAACTAAATGAAACAAGTATAAACAAGGTTTTTTTTTTTTTTTACATTTTATTTTATTTCTGAATAAAATGCTTATTTTTTATATTTTTAATTTAAGTTGTTTTTGTCACTTTTATTAGTTTTTTAAATATGTCTAGTTTTCATTTATTTTATTTCATTATTTAGTTTTAGTTATTTTAGTAAATCAAGATAATGAAAATGAGAAATGTTGGCAGCTAGCTGCAATAAAGTTTGTTTTCTATATTTTATTTCAGTTGACGTATATTTTTATATTTCAAATAATGAAAGAAAGAAAAATAAATGTATAATATAACAATAACAAATTATATTTAAAATATTATTAAAGTAAGGTGCTTAGTATTGATTAAAAATAAAAAAATATATATATAAAATACACATTAGACATTATGAAGATCAAAAATATTTTAAAGGGTTCATAAACTGTGAAACCAAAATTCCCTTGATTTGTTTTTACATATAAAAGTTCATTGGACTATAAAAACATCCTGTAAGTTTCAGAACTCTCAACTTTCTCATTAGTCTAAAAACAGCTTATATTGAAGACAGTCTGCCAAAACCACATTCTACTCTGATGTAATAGTGTGGATAAGCTCCGCCTCCACGGAAAAACGTGTTTAGCCCCGCCCACTGATTCTACATCGCTGCCTGTTAGTCCCGCCCACCGATTCTACATCGCTGCCCCGCCCACCGTTTCTACATCGCTGCCTGTTTAGTCCCGCCCTGCGATTCTACATCGCTGCCTGTTTAGCCCCGCCCACTGATTCTACATCACTGCCTGTTAGCCCCGCCCACTGATTCTACATCGCTGCCTGTTTAGCCCCGCCCACTGATTCTACATCGCTGCCTGTTTAGCCCTGCCCACTGATTCTACATCACTGCCTGTTAGTCCCGCCCACCGATTCTACATCGCTGCCCCGCCCACCGTTTCTACATCGCTGCCTGTTTAGTCCCGCCCTGCGATTCTACATCGCTGCCTGTTTAGCCCCGCCCACTGATTCTACATCACTGCCTGTTAGTCCCGCCCACTGATTCTACATCGCTGCCTGTTTAGCCCCGCCCACTGATTCTACATCGCTGCCTGTTTAGCCCTGCCCACTGATTCTACATCACTGCCTGTTAGTCCCGCCCACCGATTCTACATCGCTGCCCCGCCCACCGTTTCTACATCGCTGCCTGTTTAGTCCCGCCCTGCGATTCTACATCGCTGCCTGTTTAGCCCCGCCCACTGATTCTACATCACTGCCTGTTAGTCCCGCCCACTGATTCTACATCGCTGCCTGTTTAGCCCTGCCCACTGATTCTACATCACTGCCTGTTTAGCCCCGCCCTCCGATTCTACATCGCTGCCTGTTTAGCCCCGCCCTCCGATTCTACATCGCTGCCTGTTTAGCCCCGCCCACTGATTCTACATCGCTGCCTGTTTAGCCCCACCCACTGATTCTACATCGCTGCCTGTTCAGTCCCGCCCACTGATTCTACATCGCTGCCTGTTTAGCCCCGCCCACTGATTCTACATCGCTGCCTGTTTAGCCCTGCCCACTGATTCTACATCACTGCCTGTTAGTCCCGCCCACTGATTCTACATCGCTGCCCCGCCCACCGTTTCTACATCGCTGCCTGTTTAGTCCCGCCCTGCGATTCTACATCGCTGCCTGTTTAGCCCCGCCCACTGATTCTACATCACTGCCTGTTAGTCCCGCCCACTGATTCTACATCGCTGCCTGTTTAGCCCTGCCCACTGATTCTACATCGCTGCCTGTTTAGCCCCGCCCACCGATTCTACATCGCTGCCTGTTTAGCCCTGCCCACTGATTTTACATCGCTGCCTGTTTAGCCCTGCCCACTGATTCTACATCACTGCCTGTTAGTCCCGCCCTCCGATTCTACATCATTGCCTGTTAGTCCCACCCTCCGATTCTACATCGCTGCCTATTTAGCCCCGCCCACCGATTCTACATCGCTGCCTGTTTAGCCCCGCCCACATACAAATAATGAGTGCCTTCCTCCTGATACCAACGTTAGGAAAGAGTGGATGAACTTTATTTTTAATGAAGATCCAGACCGCGTCAGTAAGATCCCGGTCCTTTGTTCACTTCATTTTACCATGGATTCGTTTACAAGCAAGGCACAATTTGATGCAGGATTTTCAGAAAGATTGAAACTAAAAGATGATGCTGTGTGACTTTATTGGATCAGACAGTAATGTTGCAACACACAAGTGTAACTGTTTTCATTACGTGATCACTATTGCTTCGTCTCTTCTTACAGATCGTTTCTTATGTATTGAGTTATTCATGCGTTTTTGACCTAAATCACAGCAGCATCCATCTGTGAAGAATGCAGGCTGTCAATCATACACAACTATTAGCCAATCACAGCAGGGGGCGTTTACTTCCGAGTCTACAATCCTCCACGCCTCTTCAAACAGAGCGTTCTGATGAGGGGGTTAAAAACAGGACAGAAAATAGCCTATTACTTCTAGATTATGATGTTTTTATATAAAAAGCTTGATAACATTATAAGTGGAGCTCAGGGAACAGTACAAAATAAAAAATAAAGGCAGCTTGTGCCCACTTTTATATGTGAAGAGTTTATTTGCAAAAACAGATAACTGTTTTTATTTTCAAAAATCACGTTTGTTACTATGTTATCATGTTTTTATTGTGTTAGCTGAATTTTTTAGTTATTTTTTTAACCTAATCAAAATAACCCGACTGCAGTTTGATTGAGATTAATTGGAATGCACAATGAAAAAACATGATTTTTGAAAATTGTTAAAATCAGAGTTATCTGTTTTTTTGCGTATGAACTCTTCATGTGTACATGGATGTCTTTGGTTTAGATCAAGGTAGGAGTTGGTTTCAGCTGGAAAAGTAATTTTTCTGCAATTAATGAGTAACTTTCATCTGCATTTGATCCATCTTTATATTGGGGAAATATCTAAGATGAAGTTGAAACAGAACTGAGAGCTGACGATTCACCCCAAAATGATAATTCTCTCATGATTTACTCTCCGTCATGTCATCTTTCTTCTGTGGGAAATATTTAGAAGAACTTTGGGAACCAAACAACATTGGACCCCATTGACTTTCACTGTGGACAACGGCATTTTTAAAAAAAAATGTATAAAATGTGTTGCAGTTTCAGGTGAATTACTCCTTCCTTGTCTTTCCTGTGAGTTCAGGTTGTGCTAAAGACATTCGACTCCTTATTTTCTCCTTGATCTCTTCCGTCCAGCGTGTCTCGTCTCCGCTCTGCTGGAACTTTCCTCAACTTCTCAGCTCAGGAAACTTGTGAAGTTCATTCGGGACGTTCCTTATGAAGGCACCTTGTGAAATAAGGCCAGCGGAGAGGCGTTGGCTGCGGGACATTCAGGAGAAATACTCTGAGGAACCGAGTGTGTGTGTGTGTGTGTGTCGCCTCGAGTCGCTCGTGAAGCGCAGACAAGCGCTCCGTTCTATCTGGGACACTGCGAATTTTTTGAGGAAATGTTGTACTCCCTCTGTTTTCCTCTGCATGTGTTCCTCTCTCTCTCTCTCTGCATCCCTCGTCTCATTTGTCATCATGGCCTGATTATTTCAGCCTCTCGGACTCTTTCCAGTCTGCTAACCTTCCTCCTCGCGCTCCTGCTGTGGTGTTGGGAGCGAATAAAGCCTGACGCTCCCCTCGGTCCCGGCTCAGAACGCCTCCTGTTCTCTTACTGACATGCTGCAGTTTTAACCCACTTTTTCACAGTATTACTGTTTTTTCTATATTTTTAATCAAATAAATGCAGCCTTGATGAGCAGAAGAAACTTCTTTAAAAATATCAAAAAATCTTACTGATCCCAAACTTTTGACTGGTAGTGTAGATGAGTATATTTCTTCATCAGATTTGTAGAAATGTGTCTCAGCAGTGGATGCTCTGCAGTGAATGGGTGCCGTCAGAATGAGAGTCCAAACAGCTGATAAAAACATCACAGTAATCCACACCACTCCAGTCCATCAGTTAACATCTGGAGAAGACAAAACCTGAAACAAATCCAGCATTAAGATGTTTTTAACTAAAATACCATAGAGTCCATAATCCATAATAACTCTTCCTCCAGTGAAAAAGTGTTCTGGTCTGAATCAGGAGAGAAATCTGCACAGATCAAGCAGCGTTTAAAACAGCCCAAAACAGCTCTAAACAAATATGTGGCTGGATTTTGATGTGAGAGACAATAGGAGATGCACTTTTTCACCGGAGGAAGAGTTATTATGGATTATGGACTCGTATTTCTTATGAAACACTGATTTGAGTACACATAAAAAAGAGAACAGTTTGAGCTGAAAGGATATTAAAAAAACATATTTGTCTTAATTCACACAAAAATGATCATTCTGTCATCATTTACTCCCCTCTTGCCTTCTTTAGCAACACAAAAGAAGATATTTTGAGAAATGTCTGGGGTTTTTATCCCAGTTTTGTTTCGAAATGTCTTCTTTTCCTGAAGCCAGTCGCTCATAGAGGTTTTGACTGATTTGAGGATGAATAACAGGTGATTTGTGTGTGAAGCGCTCTCTTTAATCGGACTGATCTGCGGGTCTCAGTTTGAGTTTGAGAGCGGCTCCTGACATCCTCACGCGTCCCTCGTCTCTCCGCTGACCCCGTGATCTTTAATATGAGCCGTCTGACTGACTGTGATGCTGTCTTTGTCTGAGTGAATGGAGAGCGGCCAGATCTATAATAGATGTGGTGATGATTGGCTCTCAGACCTGCGGCCTCTTACAGACGGGAAATGAGCTCTGAAGTGCTCTGATAGGAGAGTCACACACACACACACACACACACACACACACACCGCTCAGAGAGTCCTCACAGCATCTCATGAGAATATAATGAGAACGAGGGACTCACAAATATTCAGTGTGAAATGGAAACTTCATTCCTGTGATCATTTCGTGATGCTTCACCGGTGTTATTTTAGTATCACTGACATACTATTATAGTTCCAATTTTTATTAATATTTTGAATTTTAATAATATGTGACCCTGGAGCACAAGTAGTCTTAAGTAGCACGGGTATATTTGTAGCAATAGCCAACAATACATTGTATGGCTCAAAATTATACATTTTTCTTTTATGCCAAAAATCATTAGGATATTAAGATCATGTTCCATGAAGATATTTTGTAAATTTCCTACCGTAAATATATGAAAACTTAATTTTTGATTAGTAATATGCATTGCTAAGAACTTCATTTGAACAAATTTAAAGGAGATTTTCTCAATATTTAGATTTTTTTGCACCCTCAGATTCCAGATTTTCTAATATTGTCCTATCCTAACAAACCATACATCAATGGAAAGGTTATTTTAAAAAATTGACCCTTATGACTGGTTTTGTGGTCCAAGGTCACATATTTGGAATTATATTTAGCATTTTTTTTTAATTAATATTTAGAATTATTAATAATTTTAGTTAAATTTTAGCAATTTTTTTGTGTTTTTGTCATTTTTATTAGTTTTGTTTTAAATGTGCCTATATCGCTTTCATTAATTTTTATTTCAGTTTTATTTTAAGCTAAATAAATTAAATGAAAATGTTGCCTTGGCAACTAGCTTAAATAAGCATAGTTTTTGTAAACATTTTATTTCTGAATAAAATCTAAAAAAAAAATATTAATATTTCAAATGTGATTAAAGTTTTAGTAATGTTGTTTTTATAATTCTTAATGTTTTTAAAATATGTCCATGTAGTTTTTATTCATTTCTATTGCCATTTCAGTTATTTTAATACATCAAGTTAAACTACATAAAAATAAATGCTGAAATTTTTTTTTTTTTTTTTACATTTTATTCTGAATAAAATATATCTACTTTACATTTTGTTAAAGTTTTAGTAATTTTTAGTAATGTTTTTAATTTTTTTTTATGTCTGTATAGTTTTTATTAATTTTTATTTCAGTTTTATTTTATGTTAAGCTAAATGGAAATGAGAAATGTTGCCTTGCCAAGTAGCTGATATGAAATAAGTAGTTTCTTTTACATTGTATTTTATTTCTAAATAAAATAATTAAAAATATTTACATTTTTAAATTATTTTATTTTTAATGAAAGTTTTAATTTTCTTAAGTTTTGTTATTTTTACTTTTTTTTTTTTTTTTTCAGTTTTAGTTTTAGTTATGTTAAAACAGAAAATGAGAAATGTTTCCTTGGCAATTAGCTTTCAGTTTTTGACTTTTTCTTCAGGGTTTTAGTTTTAGTTACATAATAAACCTGCGCTTGCCTGATTTTGGATTTCAGGAGATTAGAGATTTCCAGATCAGGAGATTAGATGACAGAAGTCTCTTTCCTCTGTGTGTGTTGAGCAGTAGTTCGTCTGATGGACGTCTCGCTCTGTGAATATCATCTGCACACAGATGACTGACAGCTGATGTAGACTGTGTCGACACTTTAATTAAAATGTCCAAATCAGATCATCTCAACAGCTTTAATTAACAAACCTCAGTCTGTGAAAGACAATAGAAGAGCTTCTGATGGTGTCGTCTGTAGATCTCATAACCCACTCCAGTTGATCAGGAGAGGGATTTGCATGTTAAATGAGAGCTGTGTGATGTCACTTCCTCTGACCTCTGACCCTGTGCTCCAGGTACTCGTTCCAGGACGAGGAGGACATGTTCATGGTGGTGGATCTGCTGTTAGGAGGAGATCTGCGCTATCATCTGCAGCAGAACGTGCAGTTCACCGAGGACGCTGTGAAGCTCTACCTGTGCGAGATGACGCTGGCGCTCGACTACCTGCAGAGCCAGCACATCATACACAGGTGTGTGTTCACTCGCTTTACCTCTGTAATCCATCACCAGCCTCCAGTGATTTACCTGTTTACCACAATAACTCACACAGTGTAACAGTGTCGCATTACAAGTAACGCGAGTTACGTAATCAGATTACTTTTTAAAGTAACTAGTAAAGTAACACATTACTTTTTAATGTAGAAGGAGATATCGGAGTTATTTTTCAAATGCGTAACTCCAGTTCCTGTGTTTGTGATGTATTGAGTGACAGCTCTGGGGTTGCCATGTTGAGAGAAATCAGAGCGTTGTGTGTGAACATGATCTTACTGTAGATCTAGACTAAATATCAACATTATTTACTCATCTCACCTGCACAAAAACACATTCAGTGTTCCGCAAAATCAATAAAAACACTCAAACTCAGAATATTATACAAACCTGCAATAATTAAATGTGTTAAAAAAGACAAATATCATTTATGTGTTTAATCCTATTTTATTAGCTGATGTCTTTGCTGCTGACCTTCAATGATCCAAGTCAACCATACTAAGCAAAAATAACACATTAGTGTCTGATTTTAGTTATTGCTGAATAGTGTTGATCTTTCTTCTCCTGCGTCATATTCTTCATGTGATTAGTTTGAGCGGCGCCCTCTACTGTACAGACCTGAATCTACATCTCCTTCAGCCTGAACCGGATTCACTTCACTTTTGGTGTGAAAGGGCTTTACATTTGTAAAAGAAGGACTTTTTATATTAAAAACAAACAAGCAAGCCCTGCCCAGATTTAAAAAATAACTCAAAAGTAATGTAACGCATTTCTTTCCATAAAAAGTAACTAAGTAACATAATTAGTTACTTTTTTAGGGAGTAACGCAATATTGTAATGCATCACTTTTAACAGTAACTTTCCCCAGCACTGCAGAGCAACACGTTGAGTGTGTTTGCTGTCCTTCACTATAGACTTTAGTCAGGATTCACCTGTATTTAATTTAGACGTGAATGAAGATGAGGCATATTAAACAGACAGTATGTGTCTCTCACAGCCTCAGTTTTACTTTTACATTCATGCATTTGACAGATGCTTTTATCCAGAGCAACTCTGCAAAATGCATTAAAGCTGTACATCTTTTCAGTTCATGCATTCCCTGGGAATCAAAAACATGAGGTTGCCATTCACTTCTGTTTGAGCTACATTTTCATTCATGTCTCAGTAAACATGCCATGTTATTAAGTGTTGTTTTATAATTTTTTAATAATATAGTTTTTATTTTACATTAAAGTGAGTTTTATTTATTTTACTGTTAGCTTTTATTTTTATTGATTGTGTTTAGTTTTAATTGTAGTTAATTTCACAACAAAAATAATTTTGTTGTGCTTTTGTCATATTTAATACTTTTTTATACATTGCTGTTTAATTTATTTGTATTTGAATATTCATAATTAAAAATTAAATTTCAAGTTATTTATTTTATTTAAATTTATATTTCAAGTTATGTTGTGTTTGTCATTATTATTATTATTTAATGTCTATATTGTTTTTATTCATTTTATTTCAGTTTTAGTTTTAGTTATGTTAGTTCATCAAGTTAAACTAAATAAAAATGAGAAATGTTACATTGGAAACTAGTTGAAATAAAATAAGTAGAGTAAGTACATTTTAAGTACAATTAAAGTACATTTTATTTCATTTCAGTCAACATTTATTTTATTTCAAGTAACATAAATGTTTTTTTTAATGATTTTAGTTCTTTTGTGGGGTTTTTTTTTTTTTTTACATTTTATATATTACTATTTATATTTAATTTCTATTTTACTTTTATTTTATACCGGCAGATGAAGAAATGAGCTCAGTGTGACTGAAATCCTCAATGGTGAAATGATTATTAGTTGGTAGTCTTTATAATTCACTCTATATTAAAACAATAGAAGTCTATGATGTGTGCTCATTTAGAAAGCTCGGTCTGTGTGTGTGTGTGTGTGTGTGTGTGTGTGTGTGCGTGTGCATACCGTCTGCTCGCAGGGATTTGTTGTGTAATTGCATGTTTAGTTCTGCGGGGCTCCTCAGGGAGACGAGGATCCTGTGCCAAATAAAATGTGTGCTTGTCTTGTTTTGGGCCCCGTCACAAACGCTTTAGAACAGAACTGACAGTGAACACAATGGACTGAATCTCTCTCTGGCTTTGATAGCGTGTGTGTGTGTGTGTGTGTGTGTGTATTAGTCAGTCACATTGTTTTCTCTGTGGTGGATTTCGCTGTATGTTTCTGAAGGAGCGTTTCCTGTCTATAGTATTATTTAGTTGCGCTAAGTTGGGCAGAAGTGTTTCCTAGCAACAGTGTGTCGTGTCACACTGCCACTGAGGTAAAATTAGTCGGAGTGGAGGATTCCTGAAATCAGGAGGGTAAGCGGAGCATCTGGAAACATCCGACAGATCCTGCTCTGGTTAAAGACTGATAGTTCAGAGCTCATGCTGCAGGGATACTGCTGTTTGTGCTCCAGACATCTGTGATTCCTCAAATCATGTGTCTGTAGGGGTGCCGTTGGTTTGCTTAAGATGGAGGGATGAACCCTTTTGATGAACCAACTAGCAGCCATCCATAACACCCTAGAAACGACCCAATGACCCAGAATACCCTAGCAATCCCATAGCAACACACTAAAAACATAACCTGCCTAGAAACTACCATAACACCCTAGAAACACCCTAGCAACGTCCCAGATTACCCTAGCAATCCCATAGCAACACACTAAAAACATAACCTGCCTAGAAACCATCAGAACACCCTAGAAACACCCTAGCAACGTCCCAGATTACCCTAGCAATCCCATAGTAACACATTAAAGACAACCTGCCTAGAAACCATCGGAACACCCTAGAAACACCCTAGCAATGACCCAGAATAACCTAGCAATCCCATAGTAACACATTGAAAACAGAACCTGCCTAGAAACCATCGGAACACCCTAGAAACACCCTAGCAATGTCCCAGAATACTCTAGCAATCCCATTGTAACACATTAAAGACAACCTGCCTAGAAACCACCGGAACACCCTAGAAACACCCTAGCAACGTCCCAGATTACCCTAGCAATCCCATAGCAACACACTAAAAACATAACCTGCCTAGAAACCATCAGAACACCCTAGAAACACCCTAGCAATGACCCAGAATACCCTAGCAATCCCATTGTAACACATTAAAGACAACCTGCCTAGAAACCACCGGAACACCCTAGAAACACCCTAGCAATGACCCAGAATACCCTAGCAATCCCATTGTAACACATTAAAGACAACCTGCCTAGAAACCACCGGAACACCCTAGAAACACCCTAGCAATGACCCAGATTACCCTAGCAATCCCATAGCAACACATTAAAGACAACCTGCCTAGAAACCACCGGAACACCCTAGAAACACCCTAGCAATGACCCAGAATACCCTAGCAATCCCATAGCAACGCACTAAAAACATAACCTGCCTAGAAACCATCGGAACACCCTAGAAACACCCTAGCAACGTCCCAGATTACCCTAGCAATCCCATAGTAACACATTGAAAACATAACCTGCCTAGAAACCATCGGAACACCCTAGAAACACCCTAGCAATGTCCCAGAATACCCTAGCAATCCCATAGCAACACATTAAAAACAGAAACTGCCTATAAACCATCGGAACACCGTATAAACACCCTAGCAATGACCCAGAATAACCTAGCAATCCCAGAGCATCACATTAAAAACAGAACCTGCCTAGAAACCATCTGAACACCCTAGAAACACCCTAGCAATGACCCAGAATAACCTAGCAATCCCATAGCAACAGACTTAAAACAGAAGCTGCCTAGAAACTACCAGAACACCATAGAAACACCCTAGCAATGACCCAGAATACCCTAGATATCTCATAGCAACATACAAAACCCAGTCTGAACAGCATAGAAACACCCTAGCAACACCCTGGTAACACTCTAAAAACATTTCAAGCATATGAGCAACTGCACAGCAACACCCTACAAATGACCCAGAAAACCATACAGTAGCAACACCCTAGCAACCATTCAGAACACCATAGAAACACCCTAGCAACACTCTAAAACATTTTAAACACATGAAAACCTGCACCCTAGAAATCAAGCAAAACATCATAGCAACAGCCTAGCAACAATAGAATACCCTAGAAACACCCTAGCAACACTTTAATATCATTTCAAGTGAGCAACTGCACAGCAGCACCCCAGTCATTAGCCAGAACACCATAGTAACAGCCTAGCAACTGAATTCTCTAGAAACACCCTAGCAACACACTTAAAAAAAAAACATTTTAAAGACATGAGCAGCTGCACAGCAAACACCCTGGTAGTGGCCTAGCAACCACCAAAACAGCCTAGAAACACTTTAATAACACATTTTAATTTTAATAACACCCCTGATAATAGTTTATAGATATGTATGTGTTTCTTACAAAATCCCATCACTTGGCTTCAGAAGGCATTCATTAACCCACTGGAGTCGTATGGATTACTTTGATGATGGATGGATGCGCTTTTTGGAGCTTCAAAAAATTGGCCACCATTCACTGCCATTACAAAGCTGGGAATAGCGAGGATATTATGTAATATAACTCTGATTGTGTTTGTCTGGAAGAAGAAAGGCATTTACTGTACACATAGGATGGCTTGAGTGTGAGTAAATGATGGGATCATTTTTGGGTGAATTATTCCTTTAAGGATGCAGTAGATTGTTTTGAAGAATGTGATGTGTTGCAATTGCGTCACTGCTCTGTGCATGAGTGTGTTTGTGTGTGTGTGTGTGTGTGTGTGTGTGTCACATCTCTGTGTGAATTAATCCCATCATGCTCTCTGGCATCTTCATGACAGCAGGGGAACGGCTCTGTTAATTAGCTGTGAGGGAATGCGGCTTCAGCTGGACGAGGCTTTATTCTTAAATAGTGTGTGTGTGTGTGTGTGTGTGTGTGTGTGTGTGTGTGTGTGTGTGTGTGTGTGCGCGCTCATTGTAATTAGTGAGTGTGTTGAAAGTGTGACGGCCCCCTGAGAACTGAACATTCACACAAAAGAAGGCCGCTGAAGCTTTCAAAACATGGCTGCAGATGCAGTCAGAGAGAACTGAAGTGTAAATAAAGTCCAGGTGTTGACGTCATGTGAACTGATGTGATGATGTCTTGATCTCTCCACACAGGGACATCAAACCAGACAACATCCTCCTGGACGAGCAAGGTGAGATGTGTGCGTGTGAAGCTCTCAGAAATGGTTCAAGGAGACAAGTGTGTGTTCTCTTCGGTCTATTCGTGGTGTTCCCTTTTTTAGAAAGAGGGAATTATTGCCCTGGATTGCTCTAGTAGTTCTCACATCCGTGCGTTTGAGCTTCAGCTCCGCTTCTTGTCTGGTTTTCACTCGTCTGTCTGTTGTTCTTCAGGTCACGCGCATTTAACAGACTTTAACATCGCTACCATAATCAAGGATGGTGAACGAGCCACGGCGTTAGCGGGTACAAAGCCTTACATGGGTAAGAAATGTCTCATCATCTACATCACAGATCCAGAACTCAAACAAACACAAGAAATTATGATGAACTCTGAACATCTTCCAGTTTTCATTTTATATTTTCTGTACAGACCAACATTACTGTGCAGTTTTTTACAGATTGATGTATTATTGTTTGATCAACTATTTCAGTTATCAAACTTATCAACCAGGAGTCCAGGATCCACTCGGGGGCCTCAAGATGAAGCTGGCCTTAAAATGATTTGAAATAAGACAAAATCTAAAAGAACTCATATTTTGATTCAACCCTTCCACAACAGTTTGTTCTTTTGAAGAACCAGGATTTATCTCTTAATTGTTATCATTGGCATATTATCATATTGTAACGTTTGCTAATATTTTTATTCAAAACCGCGATTCCTTGATTGAAAACAATCGTGGTAAAACATTTAATGTGTTCTGCTGGTTTTTTAGCATATTGTTTTGCAGTTGCTAGGGTGTTTTTGGGTGTTTCTAAGTGGTGCCGTGACATTTATATGTGGTTGCTAATGAGGTCTAACTTAGATATGAGGAAGCCTCATTTTAAATGTGTATTTTCTAGACCTGCGAAAGTCATGGACATTAATCAAATCTTAAAATCTTACAATGACTATACATTTTACTAGTTATGCAAAAAATATTTTATCACTTAGAAATTGTGAGTATAAAATATTTTTAATAATCCTTTCCCTAATCCTGATCCAGTAAATCAGAAACAACTGGGAAAGTCATGCAAATGTATTGGTTAAAAAGAGCAGGAACCCTGAAGAACACTCAGCTTCTAAAGCTTCAGGAAACCTGAGATTTAAAGTAAAAGTGTTCTGGAGAGTTGAAGGCCTTGGAGAACCACGGATCTAACTAGGACATTAAACTAAAACATTGAACTGTCAGTCAGACGGTCTCCTCTTGTCATGAGTGGCAGTTCTTGGTTTGAATAACTGGACCAGACATCATTTTGTCATTTTGTCTGATTATTTAATGCATGTGTGTTCTCCTAACAGCTCCAGAGATCTTCCAGTCGTTCGTGAGCGGGGGATCCGGTTATGCGTTCGAGGTGGACTGGTGGTCGCTGGGTGTGACGATCTTTGAGGTTCTGAGAAGTTGGGTAAGTTTTTTATTTTTTGGTTATTTGTATTTTTTTATTTATTTATTTTTGACAGATGATAGTGTAATGTTTCACTGATGAAAAGTCCAGAACTGCATGATTGTAGAGAACCTCGGTGGCAATGGTTTCTACGATCTACTGATGCTTACGATGGTTTTGGGAAACGCAGATTGACGAGCCACCAGTAAATCTTGTGTTTGGACTGAAGTCTCCAGCAGGGGATGCTGATGTGCTGGTGTAATGGAATCAGTCGAACACACAGGTAAGTAAAACGTTAGGTGTTTATTTTAAGGTGCACAGTCAACAAACTCTCGTGATGGAATCAAA
>JAFVLL020026066.1:0-29916 GCA_021397915.2 Tor tambroides
GGGGGGGGGGGATGTACTGACCGCAAACTTTTGAACTGTAGTGTACATTTCCCAAAGTTTTAAGCTGTGTACATCTCTAATGATGAATTATGTTAGCTAAATTAATATTGAATGACCTCACTGGTATGAATCTAATATACAGCATTTTAAAATCTTCTTATGAAATTGGAGGTTGGAACAAACAAAGTGTTTGTTTTCATTTTGCATTTTATGAAGAAAGCTGATGTCATTACCAAATGTGTTCAAAGAAGTTTAAAGTAGGGCTGTCATATCGATTATTTGTGATTAATCGCAATTAATCACATCCAAAATAAAAGTCTGTGTATACAAGTTACGGAAGCAGACTCAAACAGAGGATTAGAATCAACAGGTAACTTTTATTTAAAACAGTAGAGTCAACAAGAAGCCCGAGTAGGTGAGTATTCAGTTCAAATATGCGGTATAATGCAGGTTATCTTGATTTCACAGGAACTCGTGGATGATACAGATGGAGCACACACCTCACAGTGACGGATGACGGAGACACACACTTGAAGACACTGGAGGTAACAGATGTTGGAATGGAGCAGAGGAGAACACACTGGAGAGGACACAGGAGGTAAGTACATGATGGAGGTAGGTAAACAGGTAATACGCTGGAGTGGCATAGAGAGTTCACTTAGAATGAATGAGACGGGACACTGGAGTGGCGTGAGGTGTGTGCTTAAGTAGCCAGCTTGATGAGGGTGCTCATGAGGTGTAGGTGTGTGCAATTAGAACTCTGGTGATGGTGTGCGCTGTGATTGGGGGGTGAGTGAGCCTGGCCGATCTGTGACACATGTGTGTACTGTGTATATTTGTATGTATATATTTAAGAAATATATGTAATTTAGATTTATCTTTACATTTAAAATAAATCATATATAAATCTGAATAAATAGACATGTAAATATTTCCTAAAAATGTCTGTATATTTGTATATACATATAAATATACACAGTACACAAATATTGTAAACACAAACTTTTATTTTGGATGCGATTAATCGATTTGACAGCCCTAACTTAAAGTACAACTCCATGAAAAGACTGCAAAAAAGCATCTTACATATCTCCTGTTTCCGTCATACAGCGTGCATGACTGCAA
Source organism: Tor tambroides (assembly GCA_021397915.2). Lineage (NCBI taxonomy): Eukaryota > Metazoa > Chordata > Actinopteri > Cypriniformes > Cyprinidae > Tor > Tor tambroides. Next base: position 1,126 of record JAFVLL020026066.1, read on the forward strand.
ACCAAGTATGTTTACGCCAAATGTTACTTTTACTAATGCATTTTTCCTAGTTAAATTCTGTCATATCCACACACACACAGAGTATGTGAGCACATACACAACCTCAAAAGGGTGCAGGCTGGCATAAGTAGTGGGTTTTATAATGGCTTTTCCAATTTAGCACTGCATGCCTAAATCCCTACAATGTGTATTAAATATTCTCCAGTCACGTTATCCTATTAAATAGATTTGACTTATGGCAGGTAAGACCCAGTCCTCTCAAGGAATCCTCTCAAGATTCAAGACTGACCAAATCCACTAACCTTCAGCTTAACAATAGAGACAGTTTATCCCGAGATTAAAACCACTATAGCTAAAAGAGCCAGAGATCTGTATCTACTTGGATCAATATTCCCCCTTGAATCATAATAGCATTACAGTGCCATTACATGTTTGCTGTATACGTTTGACCGGCCAGACAACCTTTGTCCCGCAGGCAAATCTCAATGACGTGGCTATTTCATTACACTGAGGTCATTTTAATTTGGCAGACCTCAAATTATGTGATACTAATCTACAGGTCAAAACTCCTGAAAACATTAAATTGATCAAAAGTGATAGTAAGGATTTATGTTTCAAATAAATGCTGTTCTTTTTAACTTTCGGGTCACACATTATTTTAAGGTCCAGTTCTCACTATTAACAAACCAATAACTATGAATTTTGCCTCAATAAATACTAATTTGCTACTTATTAATAATTAGTAAGGTGGTTGTTAAGTTTAGGTATTGGGTAGGACTAGGGATGTAGAATATGGTCATGCAGAATATGTGCTGTATAAGTACTAATAAACAGCCAATATGTTAATAATAGGCATGCTAATAAGAAACTAGTTAATAGTGAGAATCGGTGCCTATACTGAAGTGTTACCTAACTTTCTAATTATCAAAGAATCCTGAAAGTCTGAAAAATGCATGAAAAAAATAAAAAATAAGCAACTTTTTTCAAAAGTTTTTTTTTTTTTTTCTGAAGGATCATGTGACACCGAAGACTGGTGTAATGACTGCTGAAAATTATGCTTTGCTATCACATACATATCACATATATTTTAAAACCCCTGTTTTAATATATATTCAAATAGAAAACAGTTATTTAAATTGTAAGAATAGCATGTCGCATGTAAAAGCAGATCGCTCGCTCTTGTTGTTTACCACCAAAGATCATTTCTAGTCATGGCCACTCATCCTTGGGCTGACAAAAACATTTAATACAATAGTTTTCTAGGTGTGTTTCTACTCTGTTAAAAGTAATCCTGTCAACATGCATTACAACTCTCCTATCAAGAAAACAATAGTGTGCGTCAGCGTCTTGGAATCCTGCCGAAGCTGCATCTACTGATTCAGAGTCTCGGTTCTACTGTCAACTTAAAGGCGCCGTTGGAGATCTCGGAAAATGCTAACTTTAGCCTGATAGCACTGAAAGCGAATGTCCCACCCTCACCATGCTTCCGTCATCACGCCCTGAACATCGCTCAAGAGCAGAATACCAGAGACAACATTAAATTACTACAATAGGCTACATCAACGGTCCAGTTCAAAGCAAACATATGTTCCATACAAAGGGCATTAAAGTGTGAGAGATGTGAATTTTAATAGTATTTATTTAAAGTGGTATATTATGTCACACTTCACACCTCTCTAGTAAGTTTCGTCTGTGTGTGAAGACGCTGCACAGCGCAAATCCATGAATGAATGTTCCGAAGTGAAACTTCATCAGATTTTCCCTGCTCAGGGAGTAGGGAGCAATGAACACTGTGTAGGGAGCATGTCAATCGAAACACAGTTCATGCATGTAGCTCTTTTCTAACGAGCTGGTTATCTGAACCGTGTGTGTTAACTAAGCGAGACATGCGAAATATGCAGAGCAGGGGGGGCGCGAGGACTGGAATTGGGAACCGCTGGACTACATCATGGTGTCGTGGTGAGAAAACTTTATAGTACAGTTAGTAAAAGTACTACAATACCAGGAAGGAAGATCGGGTTGTTGATGTTTGTCTGCCATTCTCGCTCTGTCTGCAATAGCGTACGTGAACGCGCTGATGACGTATCGTGTCTGCGCGAACAGGGTGCGCAGAGGTATGCAAATACATACGTTGACAGGTAGGAGAGAAAATTAAAACGCTCGGACCGAGGGTTTTGATTGGGCGAACATTTCTTGGTCCTACACCTTCCACAGAATATATAAATACAGATAAATACATTAAGACCACTTAACTTAATGATTGCTATCAGGATGTGAAGAGACTTTCAACCAGAATAACAAAAAATGTTTCTGAAGACAATCACCTATGATACCTTTAAGATTTATGGCACATTTCAAATGTTTTTAATGTGTAGGCCTAAGAAAAACAGTCAATATCAGTCGCATTGTCTCAAGATTTGGTAATGAGTGTTATAATATTCGTTTGGAAGTAAAATAATACTTTGTCTGTACCCTTAGGCAGCTGCTGCAGCTTCAGGAACAGATTTGTGAATCTATCAGCACTGAAACACATCCTCTGATTAGTGTTCAGGATGGTGAACATATTTCTTCTCCTCCCTGACAGTTTTTCAACAGGTCTCTCTTCACTTTAAACGACGCATTGTGGCCATCTGGAAATAATTACAGTCTATTATTCAGATCTGTGAGATTGCTGCAGATTCCAGCAAAAGACCACAATAAATATCCAACTGCGCCCTCTCTTCTCCTGATTTTCCCTTTCTTCAGAATGACGCACATGTTCAAAATTGCATTTTTTCTTGAACTAAAAAAGAACATTGTGCAAAAAAATGAATAACTGTTTGATCTACCCATGAACAGTGAACTGATTTTGATTGCTGAGGTTTTGAGGGGCCAAAGGTTATTTTCGGTCACAATATTTCTTTGGGTCAGTTCGGGACGAATGCGATGCCCTAGCTTTGCTGAAAATAAAAGACTATTACACAACCATTAAAGCCCCATAACAAAAACAACTTACTGAGGTCCAGATTTAAAGCTGGCACGTCTCTTATGTCTCTTTCCCACAGTTGTATGTAAGTGTGTGTGTGTATTTTTACACTTTCAGTCAATCGCTTACTCCAAACGGCCGTTCCCTGCTAATTCATTTAGTAAACTCCATTACGTTTAGATTCGCCCAGTAATCTCCAGAAGGTCAGTAAATCAGCTCAATGAAGTGGTCAGTCTGTCCTTATGTGACACTGAATGGCCAGTGCCTTTGGTTGACGATGAGTGATGAGCGATGCAGATGCAGGTTCACATGATTGGGCCCAAATGAGGTCTGGATGAGCCGCCACAAACCGATGTGACCTTGTGAAGGGTTTTGCAGGGAGATTTTAAGATTTGGGCATTTTATGGACAGAATGTCAATCCCCATGGCCACAAACTGACACTGATGACCTTCTCCGCTGCTCTACATCCATGAATTGGAGTCTTGTCCCCTGATGACCCTTAGATGCATCTTTGGAATTAAGGGCTGATTGAACCTGATCCTTCGCGTTAGTAAACACGACCGTCAGTGCCCAAATCCAACCTAGTGGGCGTGAATTAAGAGTCTGTTTACTCTGAAGCACTGAGTCATTTAAGGACAGCACAAGAACAACAAATGCGCTGTCTCACACCTACAAACACATTAACAATAGATTAGAATAGCAATTAAATCACCAGACCTGGCTTCTGTGAAATAAGCTAAGAAAAGCATGAGATTAATAGTGTTAATTAATTGTGTATTATTCTATTGATAGTGCTAGTTTTTAACAGTAAGAAATATAAATCAAATCTGCATAGTTTAAAAAAAAAAAATTATAATAATAATGCAAATTTGTACACTACCGTTCAAAAGTTGGGGGTTGGTATTTATTGATTGATTGATTGATTGATTGATTGATTGATTGAAAGCAGAATTTTCAGCAGTCATTACTCTGGTCTTCAGTGTCACATGGTATTCAGAAATCATAATATAATTTTTGGTGCTCAAGAAACATTTCTTATTATTGCCCATGCTTAAAATAGTTGAGCTGATTAATATTTTAAACCGTGATTTTATTTTCCAGGGCTTTGATTAATAGAAAGTTTAAAAAAAAAAAAAAAACAGCATTTATTTGAATTAGACAGCTTATGTAACATTATAAATATCTTTACGGTCACTTCTGATCATCACTTTTTATCATCCTTGCTGAATAAAAAGATTAATTTTTTTAAAAACATGAAAACGTACTGACCTCTGAACAGGAGTGTTTGTATAATTTAAATAGAAAGATTTCAACTTATTTGAATGAATGAGGCATTTATATAGCGCTTTATTGTGTATTGCCATACACCCAAAGTGCTTTACAATCATGTGGGGGGGGTCTCTCCTCAACCACCACCAGTGTGCAGCATCCACTTGGATGGTGCGACAGCAGCCACAGGACAACGGCGCCAGTGCGCTCACCACACACCAGCTATAGGTGGAGAGGAGAGAGAGAGATAGAGCCAATCAAGTGGATGGGGATTATTAGGAGGCCATGATTGATAAGGGCCAGTGGAGGAAATTTGGCCAGGACACCAGGGTTACACCCCTACTCTTTACGAGAAGTGCCATGGGATTTTTAATGATCACAGAGAGTCAGGACCTCGGTTTAACGTCTCATCCGAAGGACAGTGCTTTTTTTTAACAGTATAGTGTCCCCGTCACTATACTGGGGCATTAGGACCCACACAGACCACAGGGTGAGCACCCCCTGCTGGCCTCACTAACACCTCTTCCAACAGCAACCTAGTTTTCCCAGGAGGTCTCCCATCCAGGTACTGACCAGGCTCAACCCTGCTTAGCTTCAGTGGGCAACCAGTCTTGGGCTGGAGGGTGATATGGCTGTGATATGGCTTTCTCGTTATATAAAGGTCACTTTGAAATTCATTATTTTGATCCCTCTTGACTGTCTTTTATATAGATTTTAATGTTTTATCCTTGTCCCAGGTTTCAATCTTAAAACATGAAAATAATTGTACACATTATTACATGAAAAACATTGAAATTATGCTAACCTAAAATGAATTAAATAATCATAAACCATTTTATTATTGTGTGAGCACAAAATTTATGTACATTCTTACACAAATTATGACAGTTTTCATTTCCATCTCAACCAACAGTTTTGCCAATAATAAAGTTTATTCAAAAGTTTATGAAGGGAGGGCACATGCAGTAGTGCAGGTTTAAAGCTTAAGATTAAATATGAGACATGAAGTGCAAAGAAAAATAATTAAATACTGCATAAGAACAGAATATTTATTGTGCATAATTTCCTATCATGCCATAGATTGTTATGCTAAATTATGCAAAAAGAATTTAATTGTATTTATGATATATAAAATGCTAACAATGAAATTAGCCTTAGCAAGACAAAGGAGTTGAAAATGTAATTTCTATAACGGAATGTTATTAAATCAAATTATTTTAAGGCCCTGTTTACACTAGTGCGTTTTCCTTTTAAAAATTGGCATTTTAAAATGAAAATGATCCTCATCTACTCTGGCATTTTCGCTGCATTTCAGAAACGATCTCCGTCCACACTACACAAACGATAACGCATGTCACATGACCATTTATGTAGGTACAACAATGATGTTATTGTTAACACAGTCGTCTAGGATATGCATAGAGTATTTTAGTCCATTTACACTGAAACGCAACCCTGGAGTTTTCAAACTGAAACGGGGTCTGCTGTGTTTTAGAAAGTTTCCGTTTTCGAGGGTTGAAAATGCCGGAGTAGTGTAAACAACAGGCGTAACCATAGCAAAAGTGGAATTCTGCCATAGCAAAAAATGCCAGAATTCCATAGACATAAAAGTGGACAAATTCAGTTAACTAGTGAGAGTGAAAAGTGTGTTTAAGAGTATTTTCTAGTCCACAGGGCTAGAAGTCCCTATAGTTGAAGAAACACCTAATTATCTTCAGTCTGAAGCAGGTCTCATACCACCACGAATCAGGGGAAAGCTGACATTATATTTGCCAATTAGGTTTACTATTATAAAAACACATTCATCAGAGGACTCAGAATGGGGTCTCACAAAGCCCCTCTGCCCTTTAAAGACTGACGAAACTAGAGGTAATGAAAAGCAAAAACTCACACACAGTTGCAGTCTTTCAGTCTCCCACACATACACACACACACACACACACACACAGAGACAAACAAACATATTCCAAACCAAACCCTAAATGTACCCGCGATTTACCACCAGGCAGAGATTTTAAACCTTTAGGAATTTAATTTGAACATTTCTTATCACAGTTACATGGAAAAAGAGTTTGAAGAGCTCAATCCTCTGCACTTCACTGTGACCTGACCGGCCAGACCAACTAACAAACACAGCACTTATATAACCTCGCTTTAAAAGAGCATATTCAATCCATTGAGCGAGGAGACAGAGCGTGATACAGAGATGGACAGATCAACAGAAAGACGGGGGGAGGGAGACAAGGTCAAGGTTCGGATCACAGGGTTCTTAGTTCGGCTGTCTAGTGTGTTTGTTTATTTCTAGTCTCTTCTTGCATTACGTTTTATGTATGACACCAATATTAAAATGATAGAATGGGGTCACAAAATAAAAGCGGGCAGATAACAGCTTAAATATGCTCAGTCACTAGGACATATACCATAATCTCAATCATCAGACGTCCCTCAAACATACAAGCGTATTCAAAGTAGGGCAGAGTTATTTCCTTTTTAATCAATTTCATATCATTCACATTTCCTCAAAGGGATGGACGCACTTGTTCACTCTGACAGCTGTTTTTCCTCCCAACCGACCCCCTTTCATTCATCCATACATCACTGTGTTTCTGCCCTTGAGTTCTCACAGTCACAGAGGCTGATTGTCTGATTGTTAAACACACTCACACACACACACACACACACACACACACACACGTTTCTTTGCAATGTCAGTGATGTCAGATCGCAAAGAGTTCACAAACATCACACCACCCTTCAAAAGACTCTGGGAAACAGAGAAACTACTGTGGAGCTTGAATAAAAGTTTTATTTTTAACAAGATTTCTGAGCAACGAAAACACACTTGACCTCTCGCGAGGAGATAAAATTATCTAGCAACATTGACTCAGGTTTGAGAATGCCTAATATAAATCTGTGAAGCTTTGCAATCAACATTAGTTATGAGTCATTTGTGGAATTTAAAAAACAGCCTACAACCAGGAAGGCTTACTGCATGTGTGTTTACCTTTGTGTGTGTGTGTGTGTGTGTGTGTGTGTGTGCGTGTGTGTGTGTGTGCGTGTGCGCGTGAACATGCAAACCCTACGTTGCTCATGAAAACAATTGAAACCCAAAGACGATTAGAAGAATTTAAAAGGTTCGTCATGGTACGGATGAATAAGCATAAACAAAAGATGTGTAGAAATCAATGAACTCGTTGCTTAAGCAGAGACTGAGATATGACACTCCCTGTGCTCAAAATATTGTCACGTTGCTAACATTGCATTGAATGCAGGGCTTTTCCCTTCGGCGGCACTTTAGTTGCTGTAGGCTATTTATGGAGGGTATTCCAGCGTTTAGTCACTTTAGGTAAACAAAGGTTTGACAATATTTATGCAGATATGGAGAGAACATACGTGATCTGCCTGTGTCATTGAATGTTACAGGTGATGTCATTACTCTAGCTGATATTTTTACCTCCCTTTGAGAGATTATTTATAGTATGCATTACTTAATAAGAAGCTAGCTATAACTAAGGTCTTGCATAAGAAATTATTTTCCATACATTAAAAAAATTAAACATTATTTTCCGTAAATTAATAATTTAACTTTTGAAGTTTTATCATCATTAAAATATTTTATTTATTATCTAATATATGTATGTGTGTGTGTGTGTGTGTGTGTGTGTATATGTGTATAATATATAATTTAATACTTTACTTGTAGGTTTATTTATTTTTCTTTGCACACTTATATTTATGTTTGCAACTACGTAAAACATTTTTGAAAATTACAACAAAAAAAAGTTACCGATTTTTTTCCTGGTATACAACAAATAAAATAAAATAAAATGAAATAAATAAATCAAAATCAAATACACAGTGTTAAAAAATGCTGAAATCAGTTGTTTTGTTTTCTTTTTTCTGGCATACAATGAGAAATTAAAATAAAATAAATACTAAATTGAAATAAAATACACAGTTACAAAACACTGAAATCAGATTTTTTTTTTTTTTTTTTTTTTTTGCGATCAACAAGAAAATAAAATAAAATACATTGTTCAAAAACACTGAATTTAGTTTCTAGATCTAGCCTGCTGAATAGGCCAGAATATCCAGACTAGGCCAACAAAAATGATCCACGCAGTCCCAATGCAAAATAAATCAAGTAAACTTTCATTTATCAAAATTAAAATAATTGCACACAATGAAATTAAAGTGTGATGAAAATGTTCAAAAATTGCGTTTCAGTTCGCTTAACTTATTTGAATAAATCTATTTTTGAGTAAATGTCAATGTGCATCAAAAGAACTGCTCTTCTTTTTACCAGTTCTTAGTATTTTTTTGTTTTTTGTTTTTCTCTTTCTTTGCAAGTTTCTTTAGCCTTCATGATCTCTTTTTAGTACTCTCAGTTTTTCCACTGCTGGTTTTTAATTGATACTCAATGGCATAAGCAGAAGTTAATATATTTACTGTCTGGTTTTAATTTTAGAGTTCTATTGTTTTATATCACACAAGACCTTGACCAAAACCCACAATACAAATTCAGTGACATCATGTAAACACACACACAAACAGAGACATGTGCAAAACTAAACACTCTATTTGTAGCTATAAACACACATCCGCACAAAATCTTTGTCATAGAGAACAATCTGTGTGTGTACATGCTGCCTTTTTGAATTTGTATAATGAATTGCCATGAATGAGATGCTGTGCAGCAGTTCAACTGTCACATCACCCATCTCCTTGTGTATATCATTTCAGACTTTCACTCTAATTCTTCATCAAAATATATTCATAACCCTCTGAAGTCCCACCGGCTGGCAAATCTTTTACAGAAGTTATTTCCTTGCATCCAGCGAAGTAACTTACAATCCCATATACAGCTATTTGCATACATTTCCAGAAACTAATTTGTCTTCGAATGTCACAGTGAATCAAATAAGAATCATTTCTCTGCAAATCATCAATCTTACCCAAATGCTGCTGCTAAACAAAAAGTTATGTGTGATAAATGAGAGCGTTGTGAACATTAACAGTCACACAAATGCTAATGACTTTTATCCTGTGGTAAAATTTATGCTAGCAAACTGTTTACCAAAAACAAGAACAATAAACAGCAGCCCGCTGAGGAAAAGAGGAACTATGGAAGAATGAGCATAGATTTATGGGATATCGTAACACCCTTCCTGGAGTTTATAGTTTTCAAAGTGTGACACTCTGTGCTCTTGTATAACTTGAACTGAATCGTTTAAAGGGCACGCTTGCTAACATGCTAATGTTCACTGAAACCACTTAACATGAATGCCTGAAGTGCTCTTGGCCGATCCCTGGATTAATAAATGAAAGACAGAATACATCAGGGGCACCGACGGGGCAGGAATGTCGTTCCAGGTCCTCAAACAGAGGTGCCCTGCGGTTTCAGATAAAAAGGGGGGGTCTAAAGCATGAAGATTAGTCTTATCGTCCTTACAGCCACATCATCTAACATGTGTAAGAAACTATGTTTGATATGTGATCTCGAGTCAAATCTGATGCAACATGGCCGTTTATGGTTACGTTTTGGCTCTCGGCTCTCTGCAGGTGCTCTCAAGTGTTTTACAGTGGGGTAAAAGTCCTTCCTGTGTAAATACTGAAGTGCACCTCAGGCCATAAACACATGGAATACATCATTGACTGAGATAAGGAATTACACTGGAATTTTTTTTTTTACTTGGTCAACCACGCTTATCACAGTTGAGAGCGTGCTCACAAGCACACACGTTAAGTTCACCTAGATGCACGTAGGCATTTTTGTATGGGACATTGACCATAGTATCACATTTTTCCCTCTTGATTGGGTGAATAAGGAACTGGTCAGTATAGGCAAGCAGACATACACATGAATGCATACCTTTACATATTTGGGTTTGTGCTCCTGTTGACTTGTAATAAAAGGGGAGTCGACTTTCCATAATGTGACCCAGCTGTTCTGGATTTGTCGCAGCAAACCAGACTGCCAGGAGCCGGTAACGAGCTGGACTTAATTAATACCCAACACCCCCGTGGCCTGAACCTCGACCCGCTTGTTCTCTCTTTCATTCTCTCTCCTGCTGAGCATTCTCCACATGCAGAAAATAATGAATGCAAAAATGAGAGTAATAGAGCTTTTAATGTGAATCTTTAAATGAACTCCGAGCACAAATGATCTTTGGAAACCCTGCTGCAAATCATTTTCACGAATCCTGCTGCTAAACATCACACATACATACACACATGCAGTGGGAGCCAGACGTCTACAAGGAAAACTAGGGATTCAAAATTTAATTTACAGCTGGAAATATACTGAAAGTTTTAATCATAAAAAAACTTTTTAATATAAAAGTTAAAAAGAACGATTAACAATCATTCTTCTAGTACTTTTATGGACTAAGTATTCACACACACAAAAAAGAAATGCTACACTGATTTAAGTCTCTTTGTTCATTGTAAGCTACATTGGTATGTTGTATGTGTTCGATTCACTAAAAAGAACCAACTCAGAAGAATCATTAGCTTTGGAGTCAGACTACACGGATTGTGTTGTATGTGTTTGATTCATTAAAGTCAGAAGAATCATTAGCTTTGGAATCAGACAACATGGGTTGTTTTGTATGTGTTTGATTCATTAAAAAGAATCAGTAACACTTTAGTATAGGGACCAGTTCTCACTATTAACTAGTTGCTTATTAGCATGCCTGTTATTAAAATATTGGCTGTTATAAAGCACATATTCTGCATGACCATATTCTACATCCCTAATCCAACCCAATACCTAAATTTAACAACTATCTTACTATTAATAAGCAGCAAATTAGGAGTTTATTGAGGCAAAAGTAGTTGTTAATAGTTTGTCAATAGCGAGAATTGGACCTTAAAATAAAGTGTGACAGTTCTTAAAAAAAGCGTGAAGAACATTTTAATGATCCAAAGAGCTTTTTGTGGAATGGAAGGATTCAGTGGCTGTTCAAGGCTCTTCATAGAACCATAGATGCCAATCAAGAACCTACATTTTTAAGATTGTACCCAAAAGCGGATTGTTTTTCAAACTATTCTGTTTTTGTATGTTTAAGATGCTTTCAGACTGAGTTATAATTCTGCAGGGATTGGGTGGAGATCTGGGTTGGACTGACAGGAGGAGACACTTATTCATTACTGGGCAGGACTATGAAATTAGGGCCAGTGTTGGTCATCTGTGATTTCTAGATTCAGGCCAGAATAGGGTGTGCTGGACATTTGGTTGGCCAGACAGAGGATTACGCACAGATGATCGAAGCATTTCTGAATGATAAGCTCATGTTGGGGTCAGAAGCGTGTTTAGGATAAAACGTGGCATGGCTAGAAGTGCAGTTCGCTTTAGGGTATGAATGAGTGTCAGGCAGGTCAGAAGAGGGGTGGATGCGTGTGTGGTCACAGATAAAGTCAGTCTGGGCAGTCACAAGAGGGTTTGGGTGTGTGTGGTCAGATTTGCCTGAGCTGAAATCAGTGTGTGTGTGCGTGTTTGTCTGCATGGAGTTGGGTCATGTGATCTTGATTAAGTTTCTACAGAAGTGTTATCCATGTGTGTAATTCAGTTGTGTGGACGGTTCAATCATTGCTGAGTGTGACCTAGTTGAGTTGCTCCAGACAAGTTAAGCTACAGTGATCTCTGATTACTTATTCAGTGCTTATTCACACACTTTAATCTGCTGATATGCCAGAGTAAACAGCCCTGGTCTCTGTCCATGGAACATATTTTATTCTGTTCTTATCATATTATTCTCCATTTCTTTAGTTTGGCTTGTGTGTGTGCATGCGTGCGTGCGTGCGTGCGTGCGTGTGTGTGTGTGTGTGTGTGACCTCAACTGAACCCAGATACTCTGATGCCATCACCCACTTGAATGGATTCAAAATTTATGTGTTTAAAATAAAAATATCATAAACTTGTAGAAACAGTTTCTCAGTAATTTTAAATGAGTAATTCACTTCCAGAATGAAAATTTTCTGATAATTTACTCACCTCCATGTCAACCAAGACGTTCAAGCCTTTCTGTCTTCAGTCGAAAAGAAATTAAGGTTTTTGAGAAAAAAACGGGCTGAATTTAAATTGGTCTGTACTCACTCCTGTGCAGGTGGTGAGTTATGCAGGAGCCACTGATTCTCATTAACAGACTGACTGTAATACACACTCAGCGAATGCCTGCTAATGTCAGGTTTATGTGGGTGGAATGGGTGGTCAGGCTGAACAAACTCAATCGAAAGAGAGAGAGAAAGTGTGGAAAGAAATCAGCCTTTTTAGTGGAGGAGTAATAGGATGTGAATGGATGTAAATCAGAAATACAGAGGAGTGACATAATGAAGGGTTGAAGGAGCACATGAGTCAGTGAGAGCGAGTGAAAGGCCTCATGGTACTGCCACAAAGTCCAGCCACACATAGGAGAACTGTAATTAGGACCATCCCAGAATAGAGGAAACACTGGAAGGAAAGAAAAGGGAGGCAAATGAAAGCAAAAACATGTCACAGTACATCTCCAGCAGCACGCAAAACTACAACTTGGAAAACAAATAAGAAACTTTTGAAAAATGTATTTTGCATTGGGTGCCATCTACAAGTCATATTCCTCATGCAAATAGGTAGTTAACATCATTTCTTTAAATAGCTGACATGTAATGTCAACAATGTGACATGCTTTGCTCCATCTAAAACTATTTTAAACAGCATTTGCTACATGGAATATTTTTTAAATTACCACAAAAACAGCGAAGGCAAAGTGCAATCGAAAATTATAAAAAAGATGGTTATTTACAAGACTATATAGATATATTTAAACCTTCAATCTTGATGTTAATTAAAAAAAAATCTGAAATAAAATCAATATAACATGACATGAGGATTTGTTATGCTTAAACATTGAAGGCAAATGGATCATTAGTTTATGACAACATTTCAGTTTTGTCTTGTAAATATAGATTGTTTATTTTGCGGCTGCTTTTCTCAAAAGCAAAAAAGAAGACTGCAACTTTGTTTGTCAAGTAAATGCATCCAGATGTTTGCTCAGAGCATATTCTGTGTTTGAAGACTAAGGGGGAATTCACTAAGAACAAACTGTGCCCACTGAAAGCCATCTTTATTTGCACATGCTGTCTGCATTCATTTGACATTAATTAAGGAATTATGCAAATCAGGTAAGCGCAAATCTATCTCGTAAGTCAGTTTGTTGAGGTTGCAGCAGAATACTGCAATCTGGCTTACTTTACTGAGACTTTAGTTAAACACTTTGAAAAGTTAAAAACATTCCAAATCCATAGGTATATGATGTTTAAATAGACTTGATTAAATAGTCTTCGTAGGGAGAAATTAGCCAAACTAAATTTTACTATCATTCATTATGAAAAATAAACAGATCTAAATCTAGATCTAGATCATATACACATCTCACATATTATGTAGCCAACAATGTGGCTAGTCAGAGGGACTCTGCTGTGGTCACTGGATTGCTCTTTGTTCTAAACCCATAATTGCTCCCTGGTTTCCGGTGTGGGTGTTATCAATGGCTAGTGCGTAGTCAAGCTAATCCTTTAATTGGGTTAAATAAACAGCAATCCCCCCAGGCAAACGGCACACCGTGTGTCCTGTAATGGAGATCCTAATCTACTCAGTCACACCGACCCACAAACACACACACACACATGCTGCCATAACACTGACCAATTCAGCCACTGGATTACCACATGCGTAATCAGTTATTTTACTATTGTCCAATAAAAATATCTAAACATTGGAAGATTTTTACTGGAGACACAAAATTGTAGGTCTTAAATATGTCATAAATTCTTATGTAATTTAGTTTCTTTGTTTATGAAAATGAAGCAAGCATGGGAATTTCCCATTCTGAAATGATAATTGTAATTATCCTTAAAATCATTATATAAATACAGTAATATATAATATACAATAAAAAATAGCATCTCACATTAAAAAATGTAAAAAAAAATATTTAAAATTAAAATATAAATGTTATGTTATATATAAAATATAATTCAAAATCAGTAAAATATTATATTTTAATTATATTTACATTTTTACTAGATTATATTTTTACAAGATTGAAAAAAAAATGAATAGAAAGTAATTTTTACAATGCTGGCCTTGACCTTTTAACCCCAAAAAGAATGACAATACCTAGTGTGACAATAACAAGAAAAAGATTCGTAAGAGATTTCATTACAGGTTTTTCAGGATTTGTGATGCATGTTTTGTCATTTGAATGTTTATTTCCATGTAACACATAGTGCATAGAGTTCTGTTATTTCCTGCAGAAAATGTAACAGTCATCAGTAAGCATCAGATTAGAGCAATAATCCCTTTTAAAATCAGCACAGTTCTTCTCATCCACCTTGTGTTCTGAACACTACATGCTGACATGCTGCCTAATACAGTCTTGTAAAATCAAATTGTTGAGTGTATGTGGTTGCATTTGTCAGCATAAATTACTCCTTGGTCATTAGGGACATACACTGTTAATAAAACTGTGATTTCATTCGATATATGTGTTGCACCAATCACCGCTGCGACAGTTCATCAAATTAAAAATTGTTTAAAGTGTATGTTAAGACTGCATCACGTTAAGTTCACATCAAGTTCACCCAAAAATGACAATTTGCTGAAAATGTACTCACTCTTAGGCTGTCTTTTAAAGGTGTTTTAACTTTAAACTGTCACTTCTGGCCAAAACACAAGCCATTAATAACACTTCCTCAATGCTTTTTCAGTGAAAAAGTCCATCCTTTGTTGTTGTCTCACATCAAAATCCAACAACATAATGGTTTTGGATTGTTGCAAATGATGCTTAATCTGTGCATATTTCTCTCCTGATTCAGACAAGATTACTTTTTCACGAGAAAACAATATTATGGATAGAGGACTAATTGAAGCAGTGGTTTGAAGTTAAAAACATCTTGATGTGCAAGTGGTATTTCCATCTTATAATAGTCGGAAAATCCCTTATTACCAAAAAGAAGTACAGACATGATTATATGCTTTTTTCATTTTTTAAATAATCACACAACGTTAACACATTAAATTAACAGCCCTAACTAACTAAAATGCTAATTATAATTATAAAAATGCCCTTGAGATGACTTCATCTAGGTCACTGAGTCTAATTACACCCTTGCAACCGTTTGCTCTCACAAAACCACATGTCTCTTTGTACTCATGTATGCAGCAAGAAATCACACATACATACTCTTGCATGAGCTCATAATATCAATCATCTGTGTTTCTGGTTTATGTCCTGTGGGAAGATCCATAATACAGAACAGACCGTCCCAAATATCCAGCACCAGGTGCATGTATGTGTATGTGTATATGTGTGTGTGTATGGCCAGAGGGAGAGCCCTTCACGGGCAGAGTAAGTGTTAGACGCCGAGTTCTTGTTAATTATGTGTCACTTATGCAACAAGTTTCACACACTTCCTGCTGCCAATAACACAGGCTGTCCCAAACACCCAGCCAAACAAACAACACGACACAATCGCACAGCACATCCGAGCACACTAACGACACAACCGTATCACAAAATTGATACTTAATGCATTAATGAATGTTAACAAATTGAGCCTTATTGTGAATTGCTGCTGATTTTTCATGCAGAATCACAGCTCAATTCACATTCAAGGCAACAGCAAGACAAATCACACCAAAGCAGTGAAAAAGAGCTGTCAGTTGCAAAAAAAGAAAATGCTGTGTTGCAACAACGGTATCTAACAATTACCGTACACAATGAGACAGAGAAATACTCTGAAATTAAGAAAAGAGAGAGAGAGTGACACGGGTGAATAGGTGAAAGAGAAGGAGGGAGAAAGGACATGAGAAACCATGACTAGACCACTGAGGCTAGTGTGGTCAGCGCCTGGTGAGCAATACACACTTA
The DNA here is from genome assembly GCA_021397915.2 of Tor tambroides. Lineage (NCBI taxonomy): Eukaryota > Metazoa > Chordata > Actinopteri > Cypriniformes > Cyprinidae > Tor > Tor tambroides. Next base: position 17,273 of record JAFVLL020026066.1, read on the forward strand.
TTCTTTACCTCTCTCTCACACGTAGAAATACGCACACTGAGTGCATTGCTTACTTTCACACAGTTACTTCTGTACCATTTAATAAAGTACACATTTTGAATAAGAGACAAAGAGTGCGTGAGTGCATGTACAGGAAATATGACTAGGGCTGTCAGTGTTAACACATAGAAATAAATATGTTTACAGATGTCATTTTTTAAACTCTTTTTAATGCATTTATTCAATTTGATATTATAAATAATTAATAGCACTCAAATTTGATTGGCCGAGTAGCTTTCGGAGAGAGCTGTGTTCCAATTCGAAGTGAGCATCACTTTGCCCTGCTCAGTTTGAAGTAGGAACTTTAGAGGAAGCAGTGCAATTGTGTCTCACAGTGTAGCCATTTGCAATACATGGCGAAGGGAGTAGGCTAGTGAAAGACAACATCATTTCTTTATTATCTTCACCTGGATTGTTACCATGACAACGCAGCATGGCATACATCACCCCATTAGCTGTTTTTAACAGGTTATTATTGCAGTTAATATAGTACTTAATGTATTAAACACAAAACTTATTTAAACTTAACATGTAATGCATATGTAATATATCAACAAAACAAACCAAACTGAATTATTCTGTTTAAAGGAGCAGTTCACTTCCAAAATGAAAATTTCCTGATAATTTACTCACCCCCTTGTCATGCAAGATGTTCATGTCTGTCTTTCTTCAGTAAAATATAATAATTAAAATATATAAAAATTTCTATACTTTTTATCCACAAATGCTCGTCTTGCACTAGCTCTGCAATACGCGTCTTCACAAATTACGTAATCAAGTTGGAAAGGTTACGCACGGTTAGTTCTTCCTCTGTGTTCTTCGGTTCAAAAAGGTATGATAGGGCAAAAAACTCCATCTCATTTTCTCCTCCAACTTCAAAATCATCCGACATTTTTTTGTTTTGCTTTGTTTGCTTTGTAAATACAGGGTCGGTACTTCCGCCTACGTCACGTGTGACCTTTTTAACGTGATTACATAATGCGTGAGCTCGAGAGAGAGCAAGATGAGCATTTGTGGTTAAAAAGTATAAAATGTTAATTTATTTTAGAAAATGACATTGTGTCACTATATAAGACCCTTATTCCTTGGTTGGAATTGTGTAGAGCCCTTTTAAGCTGCATTAAAGCTGCAGTTTGGACCTTCAACCCTTTGGTCCCCATTGAAGTTCACTATATGGAGAAAAATCCTGGAATGTTTTCCTCAAAAACATTAATTTCTTTTCGACTGAAGAAATGGATGGCGTGGGGGTGAGGAAATTATCGGGAAATTTTCATTCTGGAAGTGAACTACTCTTTTAAATTCATTTGAACTCTCTCGCCATCTATCTTCAAAATGAATTGCGAGGACTCACCATGAGGACTTACCTGGCTCACATGACCAGGTAAATTCGTTGAAGTGGCCATGGTACGTACCTTGTTGGAACATTCATTTAAAACATCTACAAATGCCCTTCAAGGGCACAAAAAATATATATTTATTTATGTATTTATTTATTTATTTTTTGCACCATGTCTCATGATGTGGCTGTTTAAAAACAATTGGCTAAGGAAGCAATGAAAGTCAGCTTCATTTCTACTTTATCTTTAACCGGAATGCTATGGATTCGCCCAATTCATCTGCACTGGGATTGGTTGTATCATTATTTTTTTCTGTTTTTGTGAATTTCAGACATCTGTCAGTGACTTTTTCTCCAGGTTAAATCTTTATGCCAGTAGGTGGCAACAAGTGACTATTTTTATGAGTGTTTGAAACATTCACTTAACCAATTTGTTTAAACCCCTGATTTATTCTAAAACAGTGTGTTTCTCTGATACAATAATGGTTTGTTCTGCTTTGGCTTTGTTTGGAACTATTTTTGCCAAAACAGAGAAAGCAGCTTGATGAATATTGTGCCTAAACGGTAAGTTACGCAGTAATAATTTCTTATTGCATTAAAGCAACACCACATTTTATACTGCTTAATCAAATAGCTGGTTTATTCTGTTAGTGTGAAATTAAATCTCATCACAATCTTTGGCTGTTCATGCAGAACACTTTTTCTTTTTCATTCCACTGCACTGCTTTTGAGAAGGTATTTTTCAGTGTTTAATGCATGACGCAGTGCACTAAAAACACTGCACCGAAATTAAAAGACATGCCGCTTTTTAAAAATGTGTTTCTAGATCTTGCAGTGTTTTTTTCCTCATTCCACTTGCCATATGTTTTTGAACATAAAAAGGTGTTCTGTGTGAATGCCATTACTCAAAAAGTCTACATTCTTAGATGGTGAAATGAATGATCGTGAGTGTGAAATATCATTTGAACATCAGAGGACCAAGGGCCAAAAGCAAAACGTCCAAAGTCCATAAATTGTGTATGAAGTTGTTTCATTATTGAATTATTACAATTAGTTTCATGTTTGCTTGTCGAGTGGGATTTGACAAATACAGAAACTGTTGTGAGATGTAGTGAGATGAGTAAAGAGCGCTGCATAAATTTACGCTCTTTGTCACCCACACAAATTCCTGAACCTAATAATTACACAAAGGCCTATTACTTTGTTTTCTTTCATTTAAAAGGCCCTTTTATTCCTTTTAAAATGATTAATCATGATTAAACATTTTGGCAGTCCTAAATACACCTATAAGTCTTTTAAATTCAGTGGATTAAGATGGATAGATTTGTGAATGAGCTGCATACGGCAGACATTCTTGAGCATGTATTTACAGAATATACTCTCACGTTACAACTGTTGTGGAATGTGTGTATTTTTACGATACACATGTTCGTGAACACACCGTGTAAGTGACTACAGCATGTTTGAAGTGTAAAGATCCACCAGGTCACAACCTCATGAATTTAAATCAGCCTTAGTCATTTAACACTTCACTTACAGCTCAGCTCAGCACAGCATCTACAACTACACATAAAGCAGAAAGTACATATGCATTTAAGATTTATGAAGTTTAAAGTGTATTTAATAATAACTGTGCTTTGGGAATCAAGAAATTTTTGCCATTGGTGTTGCATCCAATTAGTCGCATCCTTAATGTGACTAATTATCATTTATTATTAATTCAAGTTTTAAGGCTGGTTTGTGAAGCCTGAATGCACAAAGCTTTGGAAGCGCTGAGATGGGAATAACAAACCTAGAACATGATCATTTCTGACTCTGTCTATTCAGCGTGTGCTTTCCAGTAATGCTGCCATCTAACCGTATGACAATGCAACTTCTATTTTAATGCAGATATAAAATCACAAGCATTTATGGTAAAAAAAAAAAAAAAAAAAAGTGTGTCAGTGGACATTCAGTTGTGTTTGTCTGAGTCATGGTGATGATTCTCTAAACAATGACTGCACTTCAGCTCAGAGGATGATCCAGCATCCCTCTGTCTGCCTTTTTGTTCCTGTTATATCTTCTGTTCTTGTGTTTGAACATCACAGAAAGCCAAATATACACATACAGTGTTGTGTGATCATGAGTGTGTAGAAATTGTCACCCGTCGTGTCTCGCCTCCACAATAAAATCAGCCCATCTGGGATCCTTGAATATGTGTTTCATTGCTGATGAATAGAGTGCAAATACATGTAGAGATGCTGAGACAAAGAGACCTGAGGACAGTAGACCGAAAGAGAGTTCAGTCTTGGTGGCATAATGCAGCATAGACTTTTTTCACAGTATATCTGGCCATCTAGCTGATTGTATTTCCTCGGTCTGTGTGTGTATGTTTTATCTATTTATTTTTTTCCCAACTGTTCAAATATTTGAGGTCAGTATACTTTTATTCAGCAATGACACATTAAATTGATCAAAAATGACTGAAGATGTCAAACAAAGGTTTTGCATTTCAAATAAATGCTGTTCTTTAAACTTTCTATTGATAAAAGAATCTGGAAAGGTATCACAGTTTACCCAACAATATTAAGTAGCACAACTGTTTTTAATTTTGATAATGGTATTTTTATGTATAATTTAATTTTTATTTTTAAAAATGACACAAAAATGCTTTCTATTAATCAAAGACTCCAATTAGCATGATTTCCACAAAAATATTAAGCAGCACAACTGTTTTCAACATTGATAATAATAAGAAATGTTTCTTGAGCACTAAATCAGCATACTTGAATGATTTCTGAATAATCATGTGACACGAAGACAGGAGTAATGGCTGATGAAAATTCTGGTTTGCCATCACAGAAATAAATTATATTTTAAAATATATTACAACAGAAAACAGTTATTTTAAATTGTAATAATATTTCACAGTTCTGTTGTTTTTACTGTATTTTTTATCAAATAAATGCAGCCTTTGTGAGCATTAGAGACCTATTTTCAAAAACATTAAAAATCTTACCAACCTCAAACTTTTAAACAGTGGCATAAATGAAACATTTAAATGATAAACATACAAGTTTTGTTGACACAGAACACCATATGTACCATGAAAAGATACTTTTTAATGCACTACAAAGGAAACATCTGTTCAACCAGGAATCACAGCCGCATTAATAGTATTCAGTTCAGTGTATCTGCCGTTTGTTGATTCTCATGCACAGCCGACAAAAACAAGAATGTCATGACAACAGCACAGAGGTGCATTAAGAGCCAGTTTCACAACACTGTTGTGAATGGCTGTTGAGTAAGAGGATTATTAACATGAAAAACTTTTTTTTTTTCATTATTATGTTTTGTTATATATGCAAAGCAGCGATCAAGGACTAGTTTGACTAGGAGTTATTATTCCTTTTTTATATAAGGTGTTATGACTTTCATTTTGAAAATGTACAATGAGTGTTTCAAATATCAATTTTTTAATTTGTTATATTGGCTCCTGAAATATTTAAGTTGTGGTTGTTTGACATTGAATATCCTTGTTTAAACAGTTTACAATCTGTAATTTTACAATCTGAGATTTACAAATTACATGTTCAATATTTTTTAAAGGAAAAATATAATCAGCCCCATGAGTCACTACTCTGAGTGCGTTTATGTGAGTGTCACTGAAGAAAGACAACAAAGGCAACAAAAAAGCAAACTAACTGCTAAGTACTAACAGAATGAGGAAAGATAGAAACTTGACAGATGCCACCTGATGAAAGAAGGAAAAAAAAACAACAGAGATCAGATATGGATGATAATTACTGGTGGTGATGGTGTGTGTGTGTGTGTGTGTGTGTGTGTGTTGGAGGAGGTGCTGAAGAAGAAAGAGAGAGAAATAAAGAGAAACTGTGGCAGCCGTCTGGCACATAGACCAATCTTTCATCTGCTGCTTTTAATCCTGACATGGTCCACATTCATGATAAAGCTTGTGCTTGCATAACCAAAACAAGAAAATTCATAATCAGAACACTAAGCCTTCTGACCATCTCTAAATTTAGAGAGGCTTTAAGCAAACTGAGAGAGAGCAAGAGAAGCACACTTAAATTTACACAAATGTGCCAGAAAAATAGATATGCGGTGTTGAAACACCAAAGAAGTCGCAGCTTAATTAGCTGAATTAGAAAAAAAGTGTTGTGTCATTTGCCATTGGTGCCCTCTCAAAAAATTACAAATGGCACATCATTTTCTAAAATGAGATAAAATATGCCAGAAATACCATGATATGAATGTAATGTAATGATCCAAATATCTTTTGTGATCAGCATACATTTCTTCATATGATTTGCAAATGACATGTGAGTGATGGACAAATTGTCATTTTAAAGCAAATTATCTAAGTTTGGTTGTGAAAGCATGATTTCTGCCAGTGTTCTAAGAAAACACTTTTACCTATAATGATTGTGCAATTTTAAATAAATAAATAAAATGAGAGGGTATTGAATTGCCAATCTTTTGATCTTTTAGATCAAAAACAAATCTTTTTTATTCATTAGAAGAGAAGTTCAAGCATAGGCACAATTAAAATAAACAAGAAAAAGGAGCGATGGCTTAAACAAGCTACATCAGTGGATCATGAAAGGAATGAGATCATAAACATTAAAAGAATGCTTCAAGAACCCAAGAAAGGACACATGCAGAAGAGACGGAGGGAAATGATTAGGAAGAAGCTGAGAAATTGACCGAACGTCTGTGCAGAGAGAAGTTCAGTTAATAATTGGCCTGTGCTTAAGATTTAAAACAGGAGTGTGGAAGTGTGCATGAACATCAGCTTTTGAACGCATTCCTGGTCCTTCATTTGGCCCCTGTGGAGTAACAGGAGCTCTTTTGTAGAGGAGTGTTTCTTCAACCAGAGTCTGGCCCTCAATGCAGACCACCTGTATGCTAATGAAGGATCATCCTATTGTATCCGCAAAAAGAGAACAGCTTGTCGGAGTGTGCCGCAATGAGACTGAGTGTGACCAGCCAGGGAGTTAAATAGAGCGACAGAAGTGTGTATGTGTGCCATGGGGTCAGATTGCGGTGTTTCTAATTGATGACCTCAGATGGAGGTCATATAGAAAAAAGGATCTGATTTCAATACAACTGGCCAGATTTATTGTAGAACTGTTTCTCTATGTGTCCCTGTGTGTGAATAAGAGACATTTTCAGACATTCATTGAAAACCAAAAGTCTGAGACAACACTGAAATTTGTTTGAACATTGAAATGTAATCTGGAAGTTGGATTTTGTATAAAAAAAATAATAATAGTAATAATCAAATAGAATTTCACACTATGTTATTAATATAATTTGTAATTTTTAAAAAGTGTGAGGGAGAGATGATATAGAATAAATACTATGCAACTATACACAATTATTATGTTAAAGTGCCAAATTTGTTTGATTTAAAAAAAAAAAGCTGAATAGAAAAATTTGGGGTATAGTAATTTTTCTTAAAGTCTCAGAAAGGCTGCATTAAATAGATTGAAAGTGACAGTAAAGACATTTGTAATGTTTTGAATAATCTATTCATCAAAAAATCCTTTAAAAAATGTGTTACAGCTACCTCATAAATATTTAGCAGCACAACCATGTGACACTGAAAGATCATGTGACACTGAAGTAACATGTGTGTTCGACTTGAAGCGGCGCTGCGCAGAATGATCAGTGCATGACATCAAAGTACCGCGAGAGCGATTCGAAAGCATAAGGATCCGTCTACTCTCTTATCGCTCTCGTGGTACTTTGAGGTCATAAACGATCATTCTGCGCAGCGCCGCTTCAAGTCGAACACACCTACTGGCTATTAAAAATACAGCTTTGCCATCACAGTAATAAATTACATTTTAAAATAAATTCAAATAGAAAACAGCTGTTAATTAATTTATTCATTTGTAATAATATACCCTAATATTACTGTATATTTGATCAAATAAATGCAGCCTTGGTGAGTTTAAGGACTCAAAAGTATCAAAAAATACCAACCCCAAACTTTTGAACAGTAGCATACATATATTATTTTCTAACATTAAATCATTGTGAAAAGTTTCTTTGCAGCAGCAGTCAACATAGGTAAAACTGCTTTATGACCCATATGGGGAGTGACAGGCTTTTTCCTTTTCTCTATTTTTGCACTCTGAATAGTTAGTTCTCTAACTGTTGATTTTCTCCTACATGAACACCTACTCCATTCTCCAGGTCATCCATCACTTTGTTCATTTATATTATGCAATTTTCAAAGTAAATCTATTTTGCTTTCCATTTCTCTCTCTCCATTTTCTCTCACTCAACCCATTTATATATATTTCCATCTCTCTCTCTGTGTTTTGCAACAGCAGGTTGTCTATATGCCTCGGGGTGTATCTTGGCGCAACGAAACAGAGATCCACTCCCATTTTCAACCAAACCTTCAACGGCTTCTACACCCTACCTAGGTCTTCACCTTTTTTCATCTAACCACATAAACCAATCTTTTCCATATTTGATTTATTATCCCACCCACTCCAACCATTTCCCTGTTTCAGAAGCAGTGTTGCACGCCATTAGCAAAAAAGTAATTATATCTCAGTGATTATTCACTCAGGTGAGGCCTAGAAACCAAAACACTGTGTATATAAATGTCTTCTGCAGGTGCCCGAAGGGCAAACACAGCTTGAAGCGTATAAAGGTTGACCAAAGTTTGTCAGTGTTATTATTGTTATTTCTTTTGTTGCACAACCGTGGAGCTAATTTTGCATGTCAGGCAACTAACAAACAAAGTAAGTGTTCCATAGAGACGCATTCAGCTCGTGATAACAGCTATGGGCTTGTTTCAAGATGAGGAATAAATACATTTTTCATGAGATATTTCATCATTCCCATCTGAAGTTGGAAGCTAATCAAAGCTGTGAATAATTTTCTTTGTTGCACAGATGAGATCTCCTGAGCCCACGAGGATATGCATTAGCAACTTGACAGCTTAAATGCTAAATTAACTCTAAACAGCACTTCATAATGTGCTGTTATTAAATTACCCGCCGCCTTCTCATTTTTCAACATAAATGCTTTGTTGGGATATCCTGCAAGCGATTACCTCTATGCCCCCATCGCTAAATGACTCTGAGGGCCACGCGTTGGCTGAATGCTGCAATAACAATGAAGGAGCACTTTTACACACTAACATTAACAGGACATTAGAGAATTTGTGTTGTACTGGATGCAGGGTTTCCAGGCTGAATGGCGAAGTCGTTTACACCTTGATCGCTTTGTATTATGCAAATGGAGCCTTTGTTCAGAACACTGGACAACTGCCCATTCACATTCATACGCATATACACGCTCTCACACACAAGTGGACAGTATGGCCCAACAAATGCTAAACACTCCCACACAGATCTATCCACACTTTATAGACAGCAACGGCTACTGTGTAGGGGGATAGTGAGAGAACAAAAAAGACAGTGAGTACGAGAGCAAAGAAAAGAGAGAATAACTGAGAGGAATTTCAGCTTCTGTCATAGACTTATACATGATGCCAAGCCAGGCTGTAAAGGGAAGCCTGCTGTGGGCAGATCTGTTCCTGAACATTTGCTCCGAGTTCTACCTCCTACGCCGATGGAGCTCATAAGCATACTTTATTCTGCAACGTTCAGACTGAATAGTCAAAAAATGTCTAAAACACATCCATAATGTCCCTGCTCACCTGGTGAAGGTGACGCATTGCTCTCAAAGCAGACGGAAAAGCACCCTCACTCATATATACACACTCAAGCTTGACTAATCGTCCCAAACTGAAGCCTTCGACAACATGGAACAAGCATGAGCCTGCCCAGCTCTGCCTAGCCCGGCCCAAAATAGTCCGCAGGTAGACGCACTTTCCACTCGGCTCACCTTTCTACCCTCAAGTCAAAAGACCCGGACTAAGTGAGGATAATTGCTCTCTGCTGTGACCCCGGGATGAGTAGCCAGACCTGGATTAGAGAGAACCAGGGAGCCCCTGTGGAAGTGGGACGAGGGGGAAAAGCCCTGATGACTGGAGTTGATGTCATAATAGCATTATCAGGTGCAAAAGGGAATTTTTTGGATTACTGTTTTTTGACTGATACCCAGGAAAAGCCTGCTTTGTTTGTCATTCTACACAATGTGCAATTTCCAAATGTAATATTTCATAACTGACTGAAAAAGACTGCCCAAGGTAAATTACTCAACTTGCTGTCATACTGATTTGATTAATGCTGAACTGGGTTTTATAATAAACAGGTTATATATAACCTGTTTATAATGTTACAGTTCGACACATTTGTTTTGAGGAAAAGCTTAAAAAAAAAGCATTTAAAAGAATTAAAAGAACATTTATAAAACTTTTAAAAAATAAGAAACTAAGTTACTTTATAATAAATACAAAATATTATAATGTGTATTATGCATTTCAAAGTTTATGAGGAGGTATTTGATTAGAATAATACATTTTAATATAAAAAAAACAGATTTATTTTAGGGTTAGCAAACTATTATTAAAAACATTGTTAATTGAATATATAGATATATAATAAATACTTGATAATTAACATCAGCTAAACAAAAATTTAAAATGTTGCCTTGTCAACTAACTGAAATAATTTCAAGTTGAAGCCTTAAAATTACTAAACGGAAATAAGTAAACGAAAAATAAAAGAAATAAATAAACCTAAATAGTACTAAAAACTAATAAAAAAGGTGAAAGTACAAAACAAAATGAATAAAATTTTACTAAAATGAAATTTCACAATATCAGTAAAAACTATAACTGTGTTAATAAAACTAAAACAACACTGATTTATTTGTCACGGGCTGTTAACTTCAATCATTGTAAGCCTGTGCGTAGAGGCGTGTCGAAAATAAAGCTTTCCTGTTTTCATTGGCTGCTTGTTCTTTGAGGGCGTTACTTATGTAGCCGATTGATAAAGCGGACTGAGCGTACATTTCTCCAGGCTTTACCGCTACAGTTTGTGCTAGAGACTCATACAAACCTGTTATCCAAGTAAACCGAATCACTAGTGTTTCAGCGATTCTCGCACTGCAGTGGTGCACATTTATTATTTGCGTCTTCAACGTGCAAAACAATCCATTGCACTCGTATTTATTCATTTGAAGAGCATTATATCCCGGACTCAATGGATTTTCTGTGGCTGGTGTGCGTTGCGGTGAGCGTCAGCGCCTGGTACGCGTCTGCGGAGCGACACAGTGTTTACTGGAACAGCACGAACGCAAAGTAAGACTTTTTACTACATATTCCTTTAATTGTATAAAACCTGTCAGCTGTATTAATCTATCTTTATATATATCGTTTTATATAATGTCACTCTTCTTCTGTGATATCTGAAATCTCTGCATAGTACACTAACACGAGTTCTCCAACTAAAAGCTTGCAAGTACGCAGTATAATTAGTATAAGAACTACGTATTATATGCACTGCATTAACACTATAAACAGTTTCACAAGCATTTAGCTGCTTTATCTTATTTTATCCGGTTTATGCAATGTTTTGTTGCAATTTCTAGTTAATGCTCCTCCTGAGATTCATTCTGTGGGGGAAGGAGCATAGATTAAGGAAACATAATATCTCTAACATATAACCAATCATTGACCCTGACTTACAAGTTATGATGGTTCAGGTTGTTTACTCTTTTAGTTTAGTTATCACGCATTTCATTGGTTTGCTTATCTCTGCCTCTAGTCTAACCTTTAACATGTTAGTGAATGACATGATAATTACTGTATAAGAGACAGCAGCTGGACAGAGAAGTACATGGAAAGAAACCAGACAGATGGACAGACAGATCAGCCTAAATATACACACACACGTTAGTTTTACTATATTTGTTAGGGCATCTTATTGACAGGCTTTGCTACCAAGATATGATATTTACCGTAACTTAGATAGCCTATCCCTCCCTATCAGACAAACCTGTTGATATCTGTAGATGTATTAACAGGAGTTAATGAGCCAGTTATTGTTTCACTATATTTATAGGTGCCTTTTTTATTTATTTAACTTTAAAAGAATACCCAAAATTTTACACATATACACACACAGCAATAAATAAACAGACATGAGCACAGTAGATGAGAATATCTATGGCTAGTAGTAGCTTGAGCTTTTTATGGGAAGTGTCTTGTTACTCTCAGTATGATATTAAGTTGTTACCGTTACAGATCGGGGGTTGTATAAACCCTAAAGCTCCTTGATGGGTGTTTCATCAAATGATTGCGATTGTAATCTCACCTCGTAGTGAGGAAAGAAGGGACATCAGGCACTTTAGAGTGATCAATACGAATGACAGCATTCAGAGCGATTTATTACGCTTTTAGCAGGAAACTCAAGAACAAGAAAATGGCCTTTTGTGGATATCAGAAGTTTGTTACTGTAAAACAGAATCTTTGACCATGAGATGACATCTTTTTACTCCTTCCCAAAGTAATTGACTTGTTTCACCTGGATTTACACGTACGCAATGATAAACTCATAAAAGTTAACTGGTGATAACTGAACTGAATGTGCTCATGACCTGTTTGGAAGTTTTCATGATGTCACAGGTGATTCACACCGTCTGTTGTGATTCAGTCCGCTTTCAGAGAGTAATTTATCATTGTCATTGTTGCGCAACATGAGTGTACCAGCCTTAACCAGACACGGTCTCAGAAGAGCCTGGCTCACTATCAGCCAACAGAGAGAGAGAGAAACAGCAGCTGTGCCTGAAGAAAGACAGAAGAACTCATGTAATAGAGACCAAACTCTTTTTAGGACCTGCTGAGAAAAGAATGAGGTGAAAGAGAAAGTGATGGACTAATAGGAGCTGCTTGGGTTTGGGGAAAAAAAAAGGATTGGTAATTTGAGTTAGAGATGAGGATGGAGAAAAAGAGGTGGAGGGGATTATGTGGCAGCAGTCTGGTGCTTGGTCTGGTGTCTAATCCTGACATGGTCCACATCCACGGAAATGGTTGCGTAACCACAACAAGAAAATTTGTAATAACAAAACACTAAGCCCTCAGAAAATCTCTGCATTAAAAATCTTAGTGGATCTCTTCTTTTAAAGCTCTTGTTCTTGCACACATACACAAAGACCTTGCTTTATTAGCATTGAAAAGGTTAAAAACAAACGCCCACACATCAAAACCAGAATTGTAAATATAATCCAGTCTTGAGCTGGTCATAATCTGGCAGGTGTGGTGGGATCTGCGTTCTAACGGCGTCTTTTTCCAAGATAAACCTCTGTTATTAATCTTATGTTCTAAGAAAAAAGAAAC
>JAFVLL020026066.1:30016-66226 GCA_021397915.2 Tor tambroides
AATCTGATGCAACATGGCCGTTTATGGTTACGTTTTGGCTCTCGGCTCTCTGCAGGTGCTCTCAAGTGTTTTACAGTGGGGTAAAAGTCCTTCCTGTGTAAATAGTAAAGTGCACCTCAGGCCATAAACACATGGAATACATCATTCGACTGAGATAAGGAATTACACTGGAATTTCTTTTACTCAGTCATCCACCCTTATCGCAGTTGAGAGCGTGCTCACAAACACACACGTTAGGTTCATCTAGATGCATGTAGGCATTTTTGCACGGCACATTGATCATGACATCCAATTTTGCCTTCTTGATTGGGTGAATAAGGAACTGATTAGTATAGGCAAGCAGACATACACATGAATGAATACCTTTACATATTTGGATGTGTGCTCCTGTTGACTTGTAATAAAAGGGGGTTGGTTTTCCATAATGTGACCCAGCTGTTCTGGATTTGTCGCAGCAAACCAGACTGCCAGGAGCCGGTAACGAGCTGGACTTAATTAATACCCAACACCCCCGTGGCCTGAACCTCGACCCGCTTTTTCTCTCTTTCATTCTCTCTCCTGCTGAGCATTCTCCACATGCAGAAAATAATGAATGTGAAAATGAGAGTAATAGAGCTTTTAATGTGAATCTTTAAATGAGGAACTCCGTGCACAAATGATCTTTGGAAACCCTGCTGCATATCATCTTCACGAATCCTGCTGCGAAACATCGCACATACATACACACATGCAGTGGGTGCCAAAAGGAAAATTAGGGATTCAAAATTACATTTACAGCTGGAAATATACTGAAAGTTTTAATCATAAAAGAACTGTATAACACAAAAAGTAAAAAGAATGATTAACGATTCTTCTAGCACTTTCATGGACTAAGTATTTGCAAAAAAGACATGCTACACTGATTTAAGTCTCTTAGTTCATTGTAAGCTACACTGGTTGCGTTGTATGTGTTTGATTCACTAAAAAGAACCAACTCATAAGAATCATTAGCTTTGGAGTCAAACTACACCAGTTGTATTGTATTTGTTTGATTCATTAAAAAGAATCAACTCAGAAGAATCATTAGCTTTGGAGTCAGACTACACAAGTTTTGTTGAATGAGTTTGGTTCATTAAAAAGAATCAAGTCAGAAGAATCAAAAGCTTTAGAGTCAGACCGCACAGTTTGTGTAGTATGTTTTTGATTCACTAAAATGGACCACTTGAAAGGATTATTAGTTCTGTAATCAGACTACACTGCTTGCACTATCTGCTTTTCGCTGTAGATTTAGGGTGCTAAAAATCAAAATGCTACAAACCTGCAGCCTGACGTATTGATCGTCTTTTGGACAAATGTCTTCATGTGATAGAAATTCACAGGTCAGAGCTTACCAGACTTGAACTTTAAAATGCAGTGAAATGCAAAACTTTTTCGCATGAGCTTGCGTTTTGCATGCATATGAATTGAAGTTAATGGATGAAAGACGTAGTATAATAGTCTCCTTTAATATTTAGTATTGCAGGAAACTATTTACAACATTCCATTCACATTGGCTGAAGAATGCATGTGCTAGAACTGTTACAGGAACCAAATGTTATTACAGTATTTTTTTATTAAACCGGTTTCTAAGGTTTCAAAAGGTGGTTTTCGCTGTGATTCCATAGATGCCAATTTTGGTACCCCCAAAAAAGCCTTTCACTGAACAGTTTTTGAAAAGAAAGTGCGAGGAACATTTGAATCATCCAAAAACAATTTGTGTGGAATGGAAGGATTAAATATTTTTAAGAATGTACCCAAAAGCTAATTTTTTTTTTCAAACTATTTTATGTGTTTGTATGTTTAAGATGCTTTCAGACTGAGTTATAATTCTGCAGGGATTGGGTGGAGATCTGGGTTGGACTGACAGGAGGAGACACTTATTCATTACTGGGCAGGACTATGAAATCAGGGCCAGTGTTGGTCATCTGTGATTTGTAGATTCAGGCCAGAATAGGGTGTGCTGGACATTTGGCAGGCCAGACAGAGGATTACGCACAGATGATCGAAGCATTTCTGAATGATAAGCTCATGTTGGGGTCAGAAGTGTATTTAGGATAAAACGTGGCGCAGCTAGAAGTGCAGGTCACTGTAGGGTATGTTTCACGCAGGTCAGGAGAGGGGTGGATGTGTGTGTGGTCACAGATAAAGTCAGTCTGGGCGGTCACAAGAGGGTATGTTTGGGTGTGTGTGGTCAGATTTGTCTGAGCTGAAATCAATGTGTGTGTGTGTGTGTGTGTGTGTGTGTGTGTGTGTGTGTGTGTGTGTGTGTGTGTCTGCATGGAGGTGGGTCATGTGATCTTGATTAAGTTTCTACAGAAGCGTTATCCATGTGTGTAATTCAGTTGTGTGGACGGTTCAATCATTTCTGGGTGTGACCTAGTTGAGTTGCTCCAGACAAGTTAAGCTACAGCGATCTCTGATTACTTATTCAGTGCTTATTCACACACTTTAATCTGCAGATATACCAGAGTAAACAGCCCTGGTCTCTATCCATGGAACATATTTTATTATGTTCTTATCATATTATTCTCCATTTCTTTAGTTTGGCTAGTGTGTGTGGCGTGTATGTCTGAGCCAAAGGACCTCAACTGAACCCAGATGCTCTGATGCCGTCACCCACTTGAATGGATTCAAAATGTATGTGTTTAAAATAAAAAAATTGTCATAAACTAGAAACAGTTTATCAATTATTTTAAACGAGCAGTTCACTTCCAGAATGAAAATTTTCTGATCATTTATTCACTTCCATGTCAACCAAGATGTTCATGTCTTTCTTTCTTCAGTTGAAAAGAAATTAAGGTTTTTAAGGAAATCAGGCTGAATTTAAATTGGTTTCTACTCATTCCTGTGCAGGTGGTGAGTTATGCAGGAGCCACTGGCTCTCATTAACAGACTGACTACTGTAATACATTCTCAGAATAAACAGGAGCAGCGAATACCCGCTAATGTCAGGTTTATGTGGGTGGAAGGGGTGGTCAGGCTGAACAAACTCAATCGAAAAGGAGAGAGAGAAAGTGTGGAAAGAAATCAGCCTTTTTAGTGGAGGAGTAATAGGATGTGAATGGATGTAAATCAGAAATACAGAGGAGTGACATAATGAAGGGTTGAAGGAGCGCATGAGTCAGTGAGAGCGAGTGAGAGGCCTCATGGTATTGCCACAAAGTCCAGCCACACACAGGAGAACTGTAATTAGGACCATCCCAGAATAGAGGAAACACTGGAAGGAAAGAAAAGGGAGGCAAATGAAAGCAAAAACATGTCACAGTACATCTCTAGCAGCACGCAAAACTACAACTTGGAAAACAAACAAGAAACTTTTGAAAAATGTATTTTGCATTGGGTGCCATCTACAGATCATATTCCTCATGTAGTTAACATCATTTTTTTTAGATAGTTGACATGTAATGTTGACAATGTGATGTGCAATGCTCTATCTAAAATTATTTTAAACAGAAATTTCTACACAGATTTTTAAAAAAAAAAAAAAAATACCACAAAAACATTTAAAAACAGTGAAGTCAAAATGTAATTGAAAATTGAAAATTTAAAAAAAAAGAAAAAAAAAAGGGTTATTTACAAAACCAAAGATATATCCATAATATATTTAAACCTTTAATCTTGATGTTAATGATGTTAACTACCCAAATTAAATCAATGTGATACTGTATGACATGAGAGTTTGCTATGCTAAAACACTGAAGGCAAACTGGATCATTAGTTTATGACAACATTTCAGTTTTGTCTTGGAAATATAAATTATGTTTATTTTTGCATCTGCTTTTCTCACAAGCAAAAAAGAAGACTGCAACTTTGTTTGTCAAGTAAATGCATCCAGATGTTTGTTACATTTGCTCAGAACATATTCCGTATTTGAGGACTGAGGGGGAATTCACTAAGAACAAACTGTGCCCACTGAAAGCCATGTTTATTTGCACATACTGTCTGCATTAATTTGATATCTGAGTCAATTAAGGGATTATGCAAATAAGGTAAGTGCAAGTCTATCTCACAAGTCAGTTCTGAGTGCTTGTTTGTTGCGGATGCAGCAGACTACTGCAATCTGGCTTACTTTACTAGAGTTTACTGAAACACTCTGCTGTACTGAAAACCTGAAAAGTTAAAAACATTTTAAATCCATATGTAGCCTATATGATGTTTATATAGTCTTGATTCATAGGGAGAAATTGGCAAAACTAAATTTAGCTAAATTTTACTATCATTCATTATGAAAAATAAACATCTAAATCTAGATCATACACAGATCTCACATATTACGTAGCCAACGACGTGGCTAGTCAGAGAGGCTCTGCTGTGGTCACTGCATGTGCTCTTTGTTCTAAACCCATAATTGCTCCCCAGTTTCCGGTGTGAGTGTTATCGATGGCTAGTGCGTAGACAAGCTAATCCTTTAATTGGGTTAAATAAACAGCAATCCCCGCAGGCAAACGTCACACCGTGTGTCCTGTAATGGAGATCCTAATCTACTCAATCACGCCGACCCACAAACACACACACACACACACACACACACGCACACACACATGCTGCCATAACACTGACCAATTCAGCCACTGGATTACCACATATGTAATCAGTTATTTTACTATTGTCCTGTAAAAATGTCTAAACATTGAAAGATTTTTCACCAGAGGCATAAAATCGTAGGTCTTAAGTCTTAAATTCTTATGCAATTTAGTTTTTTTGTTTATGAAACTTAAAGGGGTCATCAGATGCCCATTTTACACAAGTTGATTCTTTAGGGTCTTAATGAAAAGTCTATAACATACTTTGGTTAAAATTTCTCAATGGTAGTGTAAAAAAACACCTTCTTTACTCTGTCAAAATCAGCTCTGTTTTCAGCATGATGATCTAGTTCATGTTGCTTTAAATGCTAGTGAGCTCTGCTGACTCCGCCCCTCTCTTCCGTGGAGTGGCAAGCAGACCATAGATATGTGTAGATTCCCTATTAGACTGCTCCAGATATGTTGACGTGTCAGCCATCTCGCATTCACCATAATAATCAATGAATATTCAAATACAAGCGTATAACTTGCTGTTGTAGACGCACACAGTCAATGTTCTCAAAGATTCGCAGACCGTTCCAAAAATGGCGGATGGCTTACGTATCGCGGCCTGTAGAAACAGTTGATAATGAGGCATCTAGATATATATATGGAGCATACTAAACTTCAGCCACAAAACTGGCTAACTAGCACATTATTAGGAAAGGCGATTTGCAAAGATTCATTAAAAAAAACCCTTATACTCACTTCTTCTGTAGATAAAGCTGGATCACGAGTGATTCGCTTGAACATAGATGCATTTATGTAGATCGGGGATCGGCGCATTCCCTTCAAAGCGAAAGTAACGTTAATCCTCTGTGTCTTCAGCAGCTCAGATGTCAGGAGTAAATGACGACTGCTATATTCATTATTAAATCCAACAACTAAACACCTCAGTCACTTAATCGGAGACATCTTGTCTTCCCCTGCACCGGAGTCGACAGCTCTTAGTTCACTAAGGTAAGACGGGTCTAAGGTAAGACAGTCTTGTCAATCAACTCTCGTGGGAGCGGCCTGTACAGAACTACGTCATTCTGACAGGGCTCTCAGAACAGCCTGATTTGAGAAAGAGGATTTTAAAATAGGGATTTTAAAAAAAAACTACTGGGTGGATTTTTATCATTATGGGATTGATGTGCACACACACTCCCAACACACATTTATGTTCAAACAACTTGTAAAGTGAATTTTGCGTCCGATGACCCCCTTTAAGCAAGCAAGGAAATTTCCCATTTTGAAATTCTGAAACATAAATGACTGTCCTCAAAAGAAACTTTGTATTGGATTTGGTTGTGGTAACTGTCATTCTCCTTAAAATCATTATATAAATACAGTAATATATAATGTACAATAAAAAAATTTAAATAGCATCTCACATTAAAAAGTGTAAAAACATTTTAAATTAAAATATATACATTTATGTTATAAATAGTCAAAATGGTGTACAAGTAATTATAAGGCAAATCAGTTAAATATCAGTAAAATTATACAGGGATGTGTTAAGGATGTTTAAATTTTTACAGGATATTTTTTTTTTTTTAAGAGAAAAAAAAATCTGAAAGTAATTTTTGCAGTGCCTTGACCTTTTAACCCCAAAAATAATGACAATACCTAATATGACAATAACAAGAAAATGATTCATAAGAGATTTCATTACAGGTTTTTCAGGATTTGTGATGCATGTTTTGTCATGATGAAAAATTATTTCCTTGTAACACATAGTGTTCTGTTATTTCCTGTAGAAAATGTAACAGTCATCAGTAAGCATCAGATTAGAGCAATAATCCCTTTTAAAATCAACACAGTTCTTCTCGTGCACCTTGTGTTCTGAACACTACATGCTGACATGCGGCTTAAAACAGTCCTGCAAAATCAAATTGGTGAGTCTATGTGGTTGCATTCGTCAGTTAATGAGTAAATTACTCATTGGTCATTACCTAGGGGCACACGCTGGTAATAAAACTGTGATTTCATTCAATATATATGTTGCACCAATCATCGCTTCAACAATTCATCAACTTAAAAATGGTTTAAAGTGTATGTTCAGATTCCTGTATTCATGTTACATTGATAGCCTCAAAGGAATAGTTCACCCAAAAATGAGAATTTGCTGAAAATGCACTCTGTCAGAATGAGAGTTCAAACAGCTGATAAAAACTTCACAATAATCCAGTCCATCAAGTAATATTTTTTAATGTGAAAAGCTGCATGTTCATAAGAAACAAATCCATTTAAGGTGTTTCAACTCTAAACTGTCACTTCTAGCCAAAATACAAGTCCATAATACATAATAACACCAGTGAAAAAGTCCATCCCTCACATCAAAATCCTCCGACATATTTGTTTGGAACCGTTTTGGGTTGTTTTCGCTTGCAAATGATGCTTAATCTGTGCATATGATTCAGACAAAATGAATTTTCCACAAGAGAAAACAATATTATGGATAGAGGACTAATGGAAGCAATGGTTTGAAGTTTAAAACATCTTAATCACGTGCAAGTGGTATTTCCAGTTTATAATAGCTGGAAAATCCCTTATTATCAAAAATAAGTACAGAAGTGATTATATGCTTTTTTGATTTTTTTAAATAATCACACAACATTAACACATTAAATTAACAGCCCTAATCAAAATGCTAATTAAAATGATAAAAAATATCCTTGAGATGACGTAATCTAGGTCACTGAGTCTAACTGCTTGCTCTCACAAAACCACACGTCTCTTTGTAGTCATATATGCAGCAAAGAATCACACATACATACACACACTCTCGCAAGAGCTCATAATATCAATCATCTGTGTTTCTGGTTTATGTCCTGTGGGAAGATCCATAATACAGAACAGACCGTCCTAAATATCCAGCACCAGGTGCATGTATGTGTATTTGTGTGTGTATGGCCAGAGGGAGAGCCCTTCACGGGCAGAGTAAGTGTTAGACGCCGAGTTCTTGTTAATTACGTGTCACTTATGCAACAAGTTTCGCACACTTCCTGCTGCCAGTAACACATGCTGTCCCAAACACCCAGCCAAACAAACAACACGACACAATCGCACGGCACATCCGAACGCACTAGCAACACAACCGTATAACAAAATTGATACTTAATGCATTAATGAATGTTGACAAATGGAACCTGCTGCTTTTTCATGCAGAATCACAACTCAATTCACATTCAAGGCAACGGCAAGACAAATCACACCGAAGCAATGAAAAAGAGCTGTCAGTTGCAAAAAAACAGAAAATGCTGTGTTGCAACAACGGTATCTAGCAATTACCATACACAATGAGACAGAGAAATACTCTGAAATTAAGAAAAGAGAAACACGGGTGAAAAGGTGAAAGAGAAGGAGGGAGAAAAGACATGAGAAACCATGACTACACCACTGAGGCTAGTGTGGTCAGCGCCTGGTGAGCAATACACACTTATTCTTTACCTCACTCTCACACGTAGAAATACACACACTGAGGGCATCACTTACTTTCACACAATTATATCTGCACCATGTATTAAAATACACATTTTGTGTACTTCTTTGAAAAAGTAGAGGAAATATGACTAGGGCTGCCAGTGTTATGTTTTCAGATGTAATTTTTTCAACTTTTTAATGCATTTATTCAGTTTGACATTATAAATAATTAATAGTACTCGAATTTGATTGGCCGAGCAGGTTTCCCAAGAGTGTTGGATTCCAGTTGGAAGTGAGCATCACTTTGCCCTGCTCAGTTTGAAGTAGGGACTCCAGAGCAGTGGTTTTCAAACTTGTTCCTGGGGACCCACAGCTCTGCACATTTTGCATGACTCTCTAATTTACACACCTGATTCAGATCATCAGCTCATTAGGAAAGGGCTCTATGAACTCAAATGAGTGTGTCAGATAAGGGAGACATGCAAAATGTGCAGAGCAGTGGGTCCCGAGGAACAGGATTGAAAACCACTGCTCTAGAGGAAACAGAGCAATGGTGTCTCAGTGTAGCCATTTGCAACACACTTGGCGAAAGGAGCAATGAAAGACAACCTCATTTCTTTATTATCTTCACCTGGATTGTTACCATGACAACGCAGCATGGCATACATCACCCCATTAGCTGTTTTAAACAGCTTATTATTACTGTTAACATAGTGCTAAATGTATTAAACACAACATTATTTAAACTTCACATGTAATGCATGAGTAATATATAACAACAAAACAAACCCACTGGAATTATTCTGTTTATAAATTATTTTGAACTGCCTCGTCATCTATCTTCAAAATGAAGGGCGAGGACTCACCATGACGACTCACCTGGCCTGCGTTTCCCAAAAACATCGTAAGCCTAAGATGATCATAGCTCCATTGGTGTCAATGGGCCTACGATGTACTTAGGCTTACGATGCTTTTGGGAAACACAGCCCTGGCTCACATGACCATAAACTGTAAAATTACTTCCTTGAAGTGGTCATGGCATGTACCCTGTTGAAACATTCATTTGGAACCTCTACAAATGCCCTTCATTTTCACAAAAAAGAAAAAAAAAATGGACCATGTCTTATGATGTTTGAAAATGACTGGCTAAGGAAGCAACGAAAGACAGCTTCATTTCTGTTTTATATTTAACCAGAATGCTATGGTGAATACTATTATTCACATTTCTTATCCACAAATTACATATTTTCATACGTAAAGAAAACGTGTGTAATATATCCAAACAAAACCTGAATTATACTACTTACAATAATAAATAAACTCAAACTCTCCAACCATCTAGCTTTAAAATGAATCGCGAGGACGTACCACCCTGGGTCACATGATCATAAACAGTAAATTTACTTTGTTGAAGTGACCATTCCATATACCCTTTGCCAGCAGCCTTGTCGAAGGGCATTTCATGTCGAGATTAATGTTGCTCACATTTAGGAGCGTTCCATTCCTATAGTGTCCTTCAAGAGCGCAAAAATCACTGTTTGGAAATTGCCTAATTCACCTAATCGCCTAATTCCTAATCATCAGGGTCTGTTCGTATCATTATTTTCATTTTTGTGCATTTCTAACAGCTGAGGGGTGGGAATGGGTGACTTTTTCTGCAGGTTAAATCTTTATGCCAGTAGGTGACAACAAGTGACTATTTTTAGGAATGAGCATTTGAAACATTCACTTTAACCAATTTGTTTAAACACCTGATTTATTCAGAAATAAAATAATTGTGTGTTTCTCAGAGACGAAATAATGGTTTATTCTGCTTTGGCTTTGTTTGGAGCTATTTTCAACAAAACAGAGAAAGCAGCGTGATGAATATTATGCCTAAACTGTAAGTTACTCGATATTAATTTCTTATTGCATTAAAGCAGCACTATATTTGATCAAAGTCCCTTTAAGGGTATTCTATAGTTTTTGATTTTATACAGCTTAATTAAATAACGGTTTTAGTCTGTGTGAAATTTAAAACTGATCACAATCTTTGACTGTTCATGCAGAACACTGTTTCTTTTTCATTCCACTGCACTGCTTTTGAGAAGGTCTTTGCAATGCAATGTTTAACACATGACACTGAAATTAAAAGACATGCCACTTTTTAAAAATGTGTTTCTAGATCTTGCAGTGTTTTTTTCCTCATTCCACTTCCCTGTGTTTTCTAAACATAAAAATATGTTCTGTATGAATGCCATTATTTAAAAAGTCTACTTTCTGGTGAAAATGAATGATCATGAGCGTGAAACATAACTCAGTATCATTAGTTTGAACATCAATGGAGGACCAAAGGCCAAAAGCAAAGCGTTTAGTCCATAAATTGTGTATGAAGCTGTTTCATTATTGAATTATTGCATGTTTGCTTGTCGAGTGGGCTTTGACAAATACAGAAACTGTTGTGAGATGTAGTGAGATGAGTAAAGAGCGCTGCATAAATTTACGCTCTTTGTCACCCACACAAATTCCTGAACCTAATAATTACACAAAGGCCTATTATTTTGTTTTCTTTCATTTAAAATCCCCCTTTTCCCTTTAAAATGTTTAATCAGGATTAAACATTTTGGCAGTCCTATAAGTCTTTTAAATTCAGTGGATTAAGATGGATAGATTTGTGAATGAGCTGCATATGGCAAACATTCTTCAGCATGTATTTACAGAATCTACTCTCACGTTACAACTGTTGTGGAATGTGTGTATTTTTATGATACACATGTTCATGAACACACCATGTAAGCAACATATATATATATTGCAAGTGTAAAGCTCCACCAGGTCACGGCCTCATGAATTTAAATCAACCTAGTCATTTAACACTTGACTTACGGTTCAGTTCAGCATCTACAACTGCACATAAAGCAGAAGTGCATCTAGATTTATGCATTTAAAATTTATGAAGTTGAAAGTGTATTTAATAATAACTGTGCTTTGAGAATCAAGAAATGTTTGCCATCAGTACTGCAATTCCCATGCGCTACAAGAAAATGGATCCTTAATGTAACTAATTATCATTTAATTATTTTTAATTCAAGTTTTAAGGCTGGTTTGTGAAGCCTGAAAGCACAAAGCTTTGGAAGCATCTGTTGTGACAGGAATAACAAATCTAGAACATGATCATTTCTGACTCTGTCTATTCAGCGTGTGCTTTCCAGTAATGCTGCCATCTAACCGTATGACAATGCTACTTCTATTTTAATGCAGAAACATAATCACAAGCATTTATGGTTTTCAAAAAAAGTGTGTCAGTGCACATTCAATTGTGTTTGTCTGAGTCATGGTGATCATTCTCTAAACAATGAGTGCGCTTCAGCTCGGAGGATGATCCAGCATCCCTCTGTCTGCCTTTTTGTTCCTGTTATATCTTCTGTTCTTGTGTTTGAACATCACAGAAAGCCAAATATACACATACAGTGTTGTGTGATCATGAGTGTGTATAAATTGTCACCCATCGTGTCTCGCCTCCACAATAAAATCAGCCCATCTGGGATCCTTGAATATGTGTTTCATTGCTGATGAATAGAGTGCAAATACATGTAGAGATGCTGAGACAAAGAGACCTGAGGACAGAAGGCTGACAGAGAGTTTAGTCTTGGTGGCGAAATGCAGTATAGACTTTTTTCACAGTATATCTAGACTGTAGATCTAGCTGATTGTGTTTCCTCGGTCTGTGTGTATATGCTTTATTACTTTTTTTTCTTACTGTTTAAATATTTGAGGTCATTATATACTCTTTTTTGAAAGAAAATACTTTTATTCAGCAGTGATGCATTAAATTAATCAAAAGTGACAGTGAAGACATTTATAACATTACAAACATTACAAATAAATGCTATTCTTTGGACTTTTTATTTATAAAAGAATCTGAAGAAGTATTACCGTTAGCAGCACAACTGTTTTTAACATTGATAATAATAATAAATGCTTCTTGAGCAGCAAATCAGCATATGATTTCTGAAGAATCATGTGACACTGATGACTGTAGCAGTAATGGCTGCTAAAAATTCAGCTTTGCCATCACAGAGAAAAAATACATTTTAAAAAATATTAAAATAGAAAGCAGCTTTTTAAATTGTAATAACATTTCACAGTGCTGTTGTTTTTATTGTGTTTTTTTACCAAATAAATGCAGCCTTTGTGAGCATAAGTCAAAAACATTAAAAAATCTTACCAACCACAAACTTTTAAACAGTGGCGTAAATGAAACATATAAATGATAAACATGCAAGTTTTGTTGACATAAAGCATCATATATACCATGAAAAGGCCTTTTTAATGCACTACAGAGGCAACATCTGTTTAGCCAGGAATCACAGCCGCATTAACAATATTCAGTTTAGTGTATCTGCCGCTTGCCGACAAAAACAAGAATGTCATGACAACAGCACAGAGATGCATTTAGAGCCAGTTTCACAACACCGTTGTGAATGGCTGTTGAGGAAGAGGATTATTAACATGAAAGACTTTTTTTTTCATTGTTATGTTTTGTCCTATACACTGAGCAAAGCAGCGATCAAGGACTAGTTTGACTAGGAGTTAGGCTGTTATTCCTTTTTGGTGTTATGGCTTTCATTTTGAAAATGTACAATGAATGTTCCAAAGATCAACATTGCTCATTTTATTCATTTGTTATATTTGCTCCTGAAACAATTAAGTTGTTGTTGTTGTTTGGATGTTTGCTGTGAAGAAATGTAGAGACTGGACATTGAATATCCTTGTTTAAACAGTTTACAATCTGTAATTTTTCAATCTGAGATGTACAAATTATATGTTCAGCATTTTTTAATTGAAAAAATAATGGGTTGAGAATCAACCTCACGAGTCACTATTCTGAGTGTGTTTATGTGAGTGTCACTGAAGAAAGACAACAAAGGCAAAAAAAAGCAAATTAGCTGCTCATTAAGAACAGAATGAGGAAAGATAGAAACTTCAGCCCGATCTCACGGCAATTCGTACATATTTTACGAGGTGGCTAATTCGTACGAATTCGTACGACCTCACTCGTACAAATTCATACGATTTTTGCTAAGTCGCACGATTTTACTTGAAGCTGCCACCCATGAATTTGTACGAATGACCTACACCTAACCCCGCCCCTAAACCTACCCGTCACTGGGGTTTAGACAAATCGTACTAAATCGTACGAGTGAGGTCGTACGAATTCGTACGAATTAGCCACCTCGTAAAATACGTACGAATTGCCGTGAGATAGCGTTGGAAACTTGACAGACGCCACCTGATGAAAGATGGAAAAAAACAACAGAGATCAGATATGGATAATTACTGGTGGTGGTGTGTGTGTGTGTGTGTGTGTGTGTGTGTTTGTTGGAGGAGGTGCTGAAGAAGAAAGAGAGAGAAATAAAGAGAAACTGTGGCAGCCGTCTGGCACATAGACCAATCTTTCATCTGCTGCTTTTAATCCTGACATGGTCCACATTCATGATAAAGCTTGCGCTTGCATAACCAAAACAAGAAAATTCATAATCATAACACTAAGCTTTCTGACCATCTCTAAATTTAGAGAGGCTTTAAGCAAACTGAGAGAGAGCAAGAGGAACATGCTTAAATTGACACAAATGTGCCGGAAAAATAGATATGCGGTGTTGAAACACCAAAGAAGTCACAGCTTTGAATTAGAAAAAAATGATTTGTTGTTTCATTTGCCATTGGTGCCCACTCCACAAATTACAAATGACATATTTCTAAAATGAGATAAAATATGCAAACAAAATAAGCGTTTGTCATCAGCATGCATTTCTTCATATGAGTTGCAAATGACATGGGTGATGGACAAATAGTCATTTTAAAGCAAATAAATACGTTTGGTTGTGAATGCATGATTTCTGACAGTGTTCTAAGAAAACACTTTTACCTACAATAATTGTGCAATTTTAAATAAATAAAAAATGTAATTGCCAATCTTTTGATCTTTTAGATCAAAAACAAATCTTCTTTTTATTCATTAGAAGAGGAGAAGTTCAAACATAGGTACAGAGGAATTGATATATGGTTAAAATAAACAAGTCAAAGGAGCAATGGCTTAAACAAGCTATATCAGTGGATCATGAAAGGAATGAGATCATAAACATTAAAAGAATGCTTCAAGAACCCAAGAAAGGACACATGGAGAAGAGACGGAGGGAAATGATTAGAAAGAAGCAGAGAAATTGACCGAACGTCTGTGCAGAGGATAGTTCCGTTAATAATTGGCTTGTGTTTAAGAGTTAAAACAGGAGTGTGCAAGTGTGTGTGAACATCAGCTTTTGAACACATTCCTGGTCATTTATTTGCCCCCTGTGGAGTAACAGGAGCTCCATTGTAGAGGAGTGTGTCTTCAACCAGAGTCTGGCCCTCAATGCAGACCACCTGTATGCTAATGAGGGATCATCCTATTGTATCTGCAAAAAGAGAACAGCTTGTCGGAGTGTGCTGCAATGAGACTGAGTGTGACCAACCAGGGAGTTAAACAGAGCGACAGAAGTGTGTATGTGTGCCAAGGGGTCAGATTGTGCCGTTTCTAATTGATGACCTCAGATGGAGGTCATACAGAAAACAGGATTTGATTTCTATACAACTGGCCAGATTTATTTTAAAACTGTTTCTCCATTGTCCATGTGCTTGAATAAGTCTTTTTCATACATTAGTTCAAGACCAAAAGTCTGAGACAACATTGAAAATTTGGAATGTAATCTGAAAGTTGGATTTTGTAAAAAAAAAAAAAAAAAAAAATGGATTTCACACTGTCATGTTATTAATATAATTTGTAACTGAAAAAGTGAGAGGGAGAGATAATACAGAATAAATACTGTGCAAATGTATGTAATTAATATGTTAAGGTGCAAAATTAGTTTGATTTTAAAAAGCTGAAAAGAAAGACCCAGAAAGTCTGTATTAAATTGATCCAAAGTGACAGTAAAGACATTTGTAATGTATTCATCGAAAAAATGTATTGAAAAAGTGTTACAGTTACCTCAAAAATATTCAGCAGCACAACCACGTAACACTGAAGACTGAAGTAATGGCTCCTGAAAATTCAGCTTTTCCATCACAGGAATAGATTAATTAATTTGTTTATTTGTACTAATATACCCTAATATTACAGTATATTTGATCAAATAAATGCAGTGTTGGTGAGCTTAAGAGACTCAAAAGCATTAAAAAGTTCTACCAACCCCAAACTTTTGAACATTACTTTCTAACATCAGATGGTTGTGAAAAGTTTCTTTGCAGCAGCAGTCAACATAGGTAAAACTGCTTTATGACCCTATATGGGAGTGACAGGCTGAATCCTTTTCTCTATTTTTGCACTCTGAATAGTTAGTTCTCTAACTGTTGATTTTCTCCTACATGAACACCTACTCCATTCTCCAGGTCATCCATCACTTTGTTCATTTATATTATGCAATTTTCAAAGTAAATCTATTTTGCTTTCCATTTCTCTCTCTCTCCATTTTCTCTCACTCAACCCATTTATACATCTTTCCATCTCTCCCTCTCAGTGTTTTGCAACAGCAGGTTCTCTATATGCCTCGGGGTGTATCTTGGCGCAACGAAACAGAGATCCACTCCCATTTTCAACCAAACCCTCAACGGCTTCTACACCCTTCCTAGGTCTTCACCTTTTTTCATCTAACCACATAAACCAATCTTTTCCATATTTGATTTATTATCCCATCCACTCCAACCATTTCCCTGTTTCAGAAGCAGTGTTGCACGCTATTAGCAAAAAAGTAATTATATCTCAGTGATTATTCACTCAGGTGAGACTTAGAAACCAAAACACTGTGTATATAAATTTTGTCTGCAGTTGCCTAAAGGGCAGACACAGCTTGAAGTGTATAAAGGTTGACCAAAGTTTGTCAGTGTTATTATTGTTGTCATTCTTTTGTTGCATAACTGTAGGGCTAATTTTGCATGTCAGGCAACTAACAAACAAAGTAAGTGTACCATAGAGACACATTCAGCTCGTGATAACAGCTATGGGCTTGTTTCAAGATGAGGAATAAATACATTTTTCATGAGATATTTCATCATTCCCATCTGAAGTTAGAAGCTAATCAAAGCTGTGAATAATTTTCTTTGTTGCACAGATGAGATCTCTTGAGCCCAAGAGGATATGCATTAGAAAGTTGACAGCTTAAATGCTAAATTAACTCTAAACAGCACTTCATAATGTGTTGTTATTAAATTATCCTTCTTCTTCCCATTTTTCAACACAAATGCTTTGTGGGGATATCCTGCAAGTGATTACCTCAAAGCCCCCCTCGCTAAATGACTCTGAAGGCCATGAATTTGCTGAATGCTGCAATAACAACGAAGGAGAACTTTTACACACTAACATTAACAGGACATTAGAGAATTTGTGTTGTACTGGATGCAGGGTTTCCAGGCTGAATGGCGAAGTCGTTTACACCTTGATCGCTTTGTATTATGCAAATGCGGCCTTTGTTCAGAACACTGGACGACTGCCCATTCACATTCATACGCGTATACATACTCTCACACACAAGTGGACAGTATGGCCCAACAAATGCTAAACACTCCCACACAGATCTATCCACATTTTATAGACAGCAACGGCTACTGTGTAGGGGGATAGTGAGAGAACAAAAAAGACAGTGTGTACGAGAACGAAGAAAAGAGAGAATAACTGAGAGGAATTTCAGCTTCTGTCATAGACTTATGCATGATGCCAAGCCAGGCTGTAAAGGGAAGCCTGCTGTAGGCAGATCTGTTCCTGAACATTTGCTCCGAGCTCTACCTCCTACGCCGGTGGAGCTCATAAGCATACTTTATTCTGCAATTTTCGGACTGAATAGTCAAAAATGTCTAAAACACATCCATAATGTCCCTGCTCACCTGGTGAAGGTGACGCATTGCTCTCAAAGCAGACAGAAAAGCACCCCCACTCATGTATACACACTCAGCCTTGACTAATCGTCCCAAACTGAAGCCTTCAATAACAAGGAACATGTATGAGCCTGCCCAGCCCTGCCTAGCCCAGCCCAAAATAGTCCACAGGTAGACGCGGTTTCCACTCGGCTCACCTTTCTATCCTCAAGTCAAAAGACCTGGACTAAGTGAGGATAATTGCTCTGCGCTGTGACCCCAGGATGAGTAGCCAGACTTGGATTAGAGCGAACCAGGGAGACCCTGTGGAGGTGGGACGAGGGGGAAAAGCCCTGATGACTGGAGTTGATGTCATAATAGCGTTATCAGGTGTAAAAGGGGATTTTAGGGATTACAGTTTTTGATTGATACCCAGGAAAAGCCTGCTTTGTTTGTCATTCTACACAATGTGCAATTTCCAAACGTAATATTTCATAACTGACTGAAAAAGACTGCCCACGGTAAATTACTCAACTTACTGTCATACTGATTTGATTAATGCTGAACAGGGTTATAATATCCAGTAAACAGGTTATATATAACCTATAGAAATCTTACAGTTCAACGCTTGTATTGAGGAAAAACTTTTTTTTAAAAAGCATTTAAAATAATTAAAAGAACATTTATAAAATAACTTCTAAAAATAAGAAATTTAGTTACTTTATAATAAAAACAAAAAATATAATTTGTGTTATCAAAGTTTATAAGATTGGAATAATATGTATTTATTTGATTAGAATAACATATGTGACCCTGGACCACAAAACCAGTCATAAGTAGCACGGGTATATTTGTAGCAATAGCCAACAATACATTGTCTGGGTCAAAATTATTGATTTTTCTTTTATGCCAAAAATCATTAGGATTTTAAATAAAGATCATGTTCCATGAAGATATTTTGTAAATTTCCTACCGTAAGTATATCAAAACTTCATTTTTGATAAGTAATATGCCTTGCTAAGAGCTTCAGTTGGACAACATTTAATGGCGATTTTCTCAATATTTGCATTTTTCACACCCTCAATTTCCAGATTTTCAAATAGTTGTATCTCGGTAGTTTTATCCTATCTGAGCAAAGCATACATCAATGGAAAGCTTATTTATTCTGCTCTCAGATTATGTATAAACCTCAGTTTCAAAAAAAATGACCCTTATGACTGATTTACTGGTTTTGTGGTCCAGGGTCACATATAAGAAAGTATTCCATTAGAACTATTCGTTTATTGTAAAAAAAAAAAAAAAAAAAAAAAAAAAAAAAAAAAAAGATTTATTTTAGGGTTATTAAACTAAAATTATTAAAAACATTGTTGTCTATTGAAATAAAGCTGAAATAACATAATATACAGTATATATATATATATATATATATATATATATATATACATAAAAAATATATATATAGGATATATAAATATTTGATGAATAACCTCAACTAAACAGTAATTAAAAATGTTGCCTTTTCAACTAATTGAAATGTTGAAGCCCTAAAATTACTATAAATAAACTAAAAAATAAATAAATAAATAAATAAACCTAAAAAGTAAAAAAAAAAAAAAAAAAAAAAAAAAAAAAAAAAAAAAAAAAAAAAAAAAAAAAAAAAAAAAAAAAAAAAAAAGTACTAAACAAAAGAATAAAATGTAACTAAAACGAAATTTCACAATATAAATAAAAACTGTAATAGTATGTTAAGAAAACTAAAACAACACTGATTTATTTGTCATGGTCTGTTCACTTCAATCATTGTAAGCCTGTGCGTAGAGGCGTGTCAAAAAAAAAATTAAAGCTTTCCTGATTTCATTGGCTCCTTGTTCTTTGGGGGGGTGGTTTATGTAGCTGATTGATAAAGCGGACTGAGCGCACATTTCTCCAGGAATTTACCGCGACAGTTTCTGCTAGAGACTCATACAGACCTGTTATTCAAGTAAACCGAATCACTGGTGTTTCAGTGACTCTCGCACTGCTAAAGTGCACATTTATATTTACGTTTTCAACGTGCAAAACAATCCATTGCACTAGTATCTATTCATTTGGAGAGCATATATCCCGGACTCAATGGATTTTCTGTGGCTGGTGTGCGTTGCGGTGAGCGTCAGCGCCTGGTACGCGTCTGCGGAGCGACACAGTGTTTACTGGAACAGCACAAACGCAAAGTAAGACTTATGCTCCTTTAATTGTATAAAACCTTTCACCTATATTTATCCATCTTTATATAATGTAACTCTTGTTAGCATTATTCTGTGATGTCTGAAATCTCTGCATAGTACACTAACACGAGTTCTCCAACTAAAAGCTTGTAAGTATGCAGTATATTGGTATAAGAACTACGTATTATATGCACTGCATTAACAGTCTAAACAGTTTCACAAGCCTTCAGCTGCTTTATCTTATTTTATCTGGTCCATGCAATGTTTTGTTGCAATTTCTAGTTATTTGCTCCTCCTGAGATTCATTCGGTGGAGGAAGAGCGTGTATGGATTAAGGAACACATGATATCTCTAACACATAACCAATCATTGACCCTGACTTGCAGGTTATGATGGTTCAAGTTGTTTACTCGTTCAGTTCAGTTATCACGCATTTCATTGGTTTGCTTATCTCTGCCTCTAGTCTAACCTTTAACATGCTAGTGAATGACATGGTAATTACTAGAGACAGCAGCTGGACAGAGAAGCACATGGAAAGAAACCAGACAGATGGATAGACAGATCAGCCTAAATATACACACACATGTTAGTTTTACTATATTTATGAGGGCATCTTATTGACAGGCTTTGCTACCAAGATATGATATTCACTGTAACTTAGTTTTCCCTCAGACAAACCTGTTGATATCTGTTTATGTACAGCAAAACAGGAGCAAATGAGCCAGTTCTTGTTTCACTATATCCATAAGAACCTTATTTATTTAGCGTTAAAAGAAGTCTAACTTTTACACACACATAGCCTACACACATGAGCACACAAGACGAAAATATCTATGGCTAGTAGTAGCTTGAGCTTTTTATGGGAAGTGTCTTGTTGCTCTTAGTATGATATTAAGTTGTTACCGTTACAGTTTACAGATCGGGGGTTGTATAAACCCTAAAGCTCCTTGATGGGTATTTCATCAAATGATTTCGATTGTAATCTCACCTCGTAGTGAGGAAGGACAGGTCATCAGGCACTTTAGAGAGATCAATACAAATGACAGCATTCAGAGCGATTTATTACGCTTTTAGCAGGAAACGCAAGAACAAGAAAATGGCTTTTTCTGGAAATCAGAAGCTTGTTACTGTAAAACAGAATGACCATTCTGTTTGGAACGATCTTTGGAACGATCTTGGAACGATCTTTCGCCTTCTTTGCGCTCTATTGACTCTGTGGATACTTTTAAAAGCAATCTTAAGACTTATTTATTTGTTCAAGCTTTTAAT
This sequence comes from Tor tambroides, assembly GCA_021397915.2. Lineage (NCBI taxonomy): Eukaryota > Metazoa > Chordata > Actinopteri > Cypriniformes > Cyprinidae > Tor > Tor tambroides. Next base: position 50,343 of record JAFVLL020026066.1, read on the forward strand.
TAGTTATTTTGGGCTGCTATGATTTTTGTGTTGTTATGATCCTATTTATATTGTACGTAATTTCTGATTTTAATCTGTGTTGTGAAGCACTTTGTGGCATTTGTCTGTGAAAGGTGCTATATAAATAAAGATTACTTACTTACTTACTTACCATGAGATTATATCTTTTTATTCCTTCCCATAGTAATTGACTTGTTTCACCTGGATTCGCACGTACGCAGTGATGAACTTGTAGTCATAAAAGTTAACTGGTAATAACTGAAAAGAGTCCGTGCTCATGACCCGTTTGGAAGTTCTCATGATGTCACAGGTGATTCACACCGTCTGTTGTGATTCAGTCTGCTTTCAGTGAGTAATTTTTCAATGTCGTTGTTGCGCAACATGAGTGTACCAGCCTTAACCAGACACAGTCTCAGAAGAGCCTGGCTCACTATCAGCCAGCAGAGAGAGAGAGAGAAACAGCAGCTGTGCCTGAAGAAAGACAGAAGAAATCATGTAATAGAGACCAAACTCTTTTTAGAGCCTGCTGTGAAAAGAATGGGGCGGAAGAGAAAGTGATGGAGTAATAGGAGCTGCTTGGATTTGGGTAAAAAAAAACAAAAAACAGGATTGGTAATTTGAGTTAGAGATGAGGATGGAGAAAAAGAGGGGGAGGGGATTATGTGGCAGCAGTCTGGTGCTTGGTCCGGTCTCTAATCCCGACATGGTCCACATCCACGGAAATGGTTGCGTAACCACAACAAGAAAATTTGTAATAACAAAACACTAAGCCCACAGAAAATCTCAGCATTAAAAATCTGAGTGGATCTCTTCTTTTAAAGCTCTCGTTCTTGTACACATACACAAAGACCTTGCTTTATTAGCATTGAAAAGGTTAAAAACAAACGCCCACACATCAAAACCAGAATTGTAAATATAATCCCGTCTTGAGCTGGTCATAATCTGGCAGGTGTGGTGGGATCTGTGTTTTAACGGAGTCTTTTTCCAAGATAAACCTCTGTTATTAATCTTATGTTCTAAGAAAAAAGAAACAGTTTCCATTAATGGGATTTTCAGGTTTCTTCTTTTACTTTTCTTTCCTTTAACGACTTCCATCAAAGCTAGTGATTGTTCAATCAGCCCGTGAAACTCAATCAGTCTGTGTGTAAGTGGATTAGTCAGGCTAGACTAATCAATAGCAGATAGGTGTTAAATGTTAATTGGCGTGATCAGCTAATTCTGCATGTGGCATAAAAGCGTTTGCATGCAAACAAACACAAACACACGCTCGACTGTTTTTAACCATGTGGGTGTGAGTGAACAGTAATGATTTAATCTCCTGCGCGTGGCCTTTGGCGAGCTGACGCTCTGGTTTGACGAGTATATGATGAGTGTTTGCTCCGAGGAGACTGGATTTTCAGGTCCAGATTGACATATGGACGTTGTTTTCGACAGTCTGTTTTTGAGCTCGTCACATGCCTACGCTTGCGCGCTGAGCGCACTGAAGGGGAAGTATACAGTCCCGTCATGTTAGCATCATTGAATCATCATTTTTGTCCTGAATCATGCCTTTATTTTCAAGTACATGTTGTCATATACATGTGCCTTCACTCGTCAAAGTTTCAATGGCTCGCATACGGGGGGAATGTGCAATTCGGGTATATTTAGTAGACTGGGATTCCTTCCAGCAAACATGTTGCTATACTTGACCTTTCAGCTGTCCACTCATTGTCCACCCCATTTCCTCGTCGTCCATCCCTTCCTCAGCAAACTCACTTTGTTTGATCTTTTACATGTATCTGAGCATTATATTGCTGAGTTATCTTGAGGAGGAGGGGAGCAGACAGATCAGCATACATATCCAGACAGATTCCACAGACAGGCTGTAAATTCATCTTCTTTAACCCCCTCATTCTTTGTCTAAGGCTCATAAACACGCAAACATAGTGGGCTACGTAGGCAGGGCTATAATCTGTGAAACGAACAGAGTTCAGCCTCAGATTATATGTAGATGTGTGTAATCTGGCCGGATGACCCATTCACACAAAAATCACAGTGTATATTTATAGACTCCAGTGTAATCCAGTGCTGCATAATCCCACTTTACACAGAAATGGATGTGTATGGAAAATATAATCCATAATTCCACAAAGCATTATAGAATGTTCTACCATCTAGGGGTTGGATTGATTATGAAATCGTAGCCCTTTCCAGATCATTTCTGCTATTTTTTTCGCAGATTAGAGTTCCATTTTAGGTTTCAACTGGTCAAATAATGATGATTGCTAAGTGACAGGAAGTAATCTGTTGTTCCAGTTCATTTTTTGATTTTGGGCCTGTTTTCAACTCCTTGCTTAGTTTCTTTTCTCTTTGCTGATTTTAACCCTTAAATCCCATTATTCTGAGCTCTTCCTCTCTTCTCCTTATCTCCAGCCCAGACTTCCTCACTATTTCTCTCTGTATGTCCTTATACCCTCCCTGCTCCATCTTTCCGTGCACTTTTTTCCCACACAACTCTCTTTGTCTATCTCGTTAAATTCCTGATTACTGTTTTGATTCCCACTGCCCTGTTGAGTTGGACTTTTCCTGTTTTTCTGTCTGCAGCGTACTAGATTGTGTAACTGTCGGTGTAGTAAAATGTGTGACCTGTGTGAGCTCACAAATGTAAACAAAAGAACCAGAAGCTTGTTGCCTGGCGTTACTTAATTACCTCAAGTGGAGTGTTTGCAGTCAGCGTCTTCAGCGGCTCACTGTTGCCATCTTCAGAACACTTACAGTACTTGGTGATCATTTTCATTTCATTCAGTGCCTATATTGTTTTCAGTTTATTATTTCACAAGTACAAAGTCACTAACTTTGTATAAAGCTCACAGTATGCTACCAAACAACAAGCTAGCATATCAGCAGGCAATTAGCATCCATTTAAAAGTGAAAGAGAAAGGGAGGAGGGGGAAATCAGGCATTTGTGAGGGAAGGATTGAGAAAGATAGGACCGGGGGATGGGTGATGGGTTAGAGGTTAGAAAGAAAGAAAGAAGTGTTTCTCTAAAACATTAGCCTGAATGAAGAGGCCCATGTTTATAATGTGATTTTAAACAGAGAGGAGAAAGAAAGAGGGTGGAGAAGATGGAGGAAAAGGGGGATGGGAGACAGAAAGATATATATATATCTATATATAAGGTATATTAAGATAAGGGTGGAGCAAAAGGACAGTGATGGATGGAGTGAAATTTTGGTCGTCTGCTTTGAACTCACAAAAATCTCACAGAAGTACGTATTATCACACAGTCTGTGTTGTGTGATAAAGTTTTGCGTTGACCTAAAACTTAAGTAGAATCACTCCATTTACTCAGGCCGTTGCAATATACATATCACAATTTGTAATATTGCAATATTTTGATAAATTTGACATATTGTGCAGCCCTACCCCCAATCCAACTTGACTTAAAACATGTATCTGTAAAACCCTTCCCCCAAGCCCCACTTTAACCCCTGCAAACGGCCCGTATTGGATGGGTCTGGTGCCGGTGAATAGCAGCGGCGTGATCTGTGTGCTCAGTGTGATAATCCCTGGTTTGGAAGAGCGGATTAGCTGGATGGCATTCCGACCCGTTCCGCTACGGCTGGGGTAATTACCAGCATGTAATCGGCAAGAAGGACAATATGAGAACATACTGATCGGGAAGAAAGTGAGAGAGCGGTGAGGTTAAAAGGACTTAGCGGTGACTTAACACCTTGAACCTTTCAGACTTTAACGATACGAAGGTGTAAGACTGAGACGTCTCTGTATATTATACTTGTAATGGAGAAAGAAAGCCAGACAGACACAAATAGCGTAAAAGCTCCATGCACACGCTTGAACAGACAGGTTTTATTACTTGACAGTGTGAGAACAAGCCGCTAAAATAGGATCATAATACTTGTCATGACAAGCAGCAGGTCTTAAAGGTTTTCGGTAACCAAACCCTCAACTGTGTGTACGCGTGTGTGTGTGTGTGTGTTTGTGTGTGTCAACTGCTGACAGCGAGTGTAGTGCAGTTGGCAGTGTGTACATCTGTTCTGAAGCACACAGCGCTGACCGTCTCTCAGTGTGTGTGTGTGTGTGTGTGTGTGTGTGTGCATGCTGCTGACTCAGGGTGTGTCTGAAAAATCTGCCCCTGAACTTTGACATTACTGACCCGCCTGACAGTTTAAACATTCGGCAGAGAGCAAAAGAGGGGGAGAACAGACAAAATATTGAGGAGAAAGAAGACAAACATATCTGAAAGCAAATTCAACTATATATTATAAATGTATACAAATTTTTTTTTTATGTTTTTGAAAGAAGTCTCTTAAGCTCACCAAGGCTGTGTTTATTTGATTGCAAAAAAATAAAACAGTAAAACTGTGATATTGTGAAATATTTTTACAATTCAATACAACTGTATTCTATTTTAATATATTTTAAGTGTAATTTATTCCTGTGATGGCTGCTGAAAATTCAGCTTTGCCTTGTCTCTAGTCTTAAAATAATTCTAATATGCCAATTTAGTGCTCAAGAAACATTTATTATTGTCAATGTTGAAAACAATTGCGTTGCTTAATATTTTTGTAGATATTGTGATTTTTCAGGGTTCTTTGATGAATAGAATGTTCAAAAGAACTACATTTATTTAAAAATAGATTTTTTGTGATAAAGTAAAAGCCTTTACTGTTAATTTTGATCAGCTTATATATAAAAATATACTATATATATATATATATATATATAGAAAATATACAATAGATTTTTTTTTTTAAAGCATGCACATAGTATGAAGACTCATGTCATATTGATAGCCTAATAAATACCGTTTTGTTCTACACAAAGTGGATCATCTCATGTGGGCTGCCATGTTGAGATCACATGACCAACCTAATCAGTCAGCATAAACAAATTACTTAGTCCAACTTTAAGTTTTTAAGCCCACATGCAAACATTTAAACCCAGGTTCCTCTGTGTCTTGTGATAAACAGATGGGTGACGTGGCCCCCAGGGGCTGCAGGTACAGACACTCCTCTAGGATGTGTGATGTTTACATGGATCCATGCCTCTCTTACAACAGCATCACTCTCACGCCCGGCCCATCACAGAGCAAACTGTCACACGGGAACAAGCAGGCACAGCGGCGTTTGAAGTGACTGATCACTAGGATGAAAAACACAACAGAGCTTCTCTGTGATTGTTTGAGATATCAGCGGCTGGCCTTGGATCAGCTCCGAGAGATTAGAAGCGCATGGGAATCGTAGTGTGAGGTACCACCAGACCCTCTCAGCATCAAACTAAACTAGGGACTTAATATGCAATACTATTTGGGTCAAAAGAAATTAAAAATATAAAAGCTCCAAACTAAAATGAATTGAGGGACCGATTGTGCATCCTTAGGCAAACACCTTGGTGTCCAAAGACTAGACCCGACCCAGAGGCCGATGTATGTGAGAAGGAGGGGGAGGAGTTAATGACACCCAATTTGTGTTGTTGTCTTGGTCTTGCTAACACATTATCATTAGGTTTCAAACAGCTCCAGATAAACTGCTTCAAAGGAACATCAGAGGAAATGAGACAGGGCAATCCACCAAACAGTCTAAAACTGAAACTGTTCACACTGCTTTCTGATTTGAATCACTTTGACCTGCTGCGCATTTCGAATCTCATTCACCCTTGCTTGGTCTCATCAGCCGTGATTTGTTGATTGGCATATTGAATACACATACAAAAACCACTGCTTTCCCACACACAGAAAAGTCAGCTGGCTTAGCAAGGCGTACACCCTGTCTTTTGAACACTCCGCTGATTAAAAGCCGTGCGAGACTGACTCTAATCTCCGCATTAACCGGTGCTAATGAGCGCAGTGATGTGTATGTTTACCCCCCGTCTGAATAGACCGCCAGGCTGTTTAGACAGGTCGGCTAATGCTTACCGCAGAGGCACAGTGGGAAAGAGGGAGAGATGAAGGGGGTTGGAGTGGACAACGGGGGGCCCGTCAGGAGCCTGTGTGTCTGTCCGTCATTTAACCACGGCTCCCGATGGCAACAACAACAAATACATGTGCCAAAAGGGAGAAAGTGATAGAGCAAAGGGCATGCTGGGGGAAAAGAGGCCGCCTTGTGTTTTGACGGCGGTTCACATGAGGGCCGTGTGAGTAAATGTTATGGTAATGTGATTGGGTTTGAAGATTTTGGGTATATGGAAATGTGATGGCGTATAGCGTTGTAACACTCACCAATCAGATGACTTATGGGGTTCGAACAATGGCGTCTTGTGGTCACTGTGGGAGTGACGGTATTAAGAAAAACATTGTGATTTATTCATAAATGTTGTGCAATCAGTTTGAGACAATTTTTTTAGACAAAATTCACAATAATAAATCACTGACAACATGAAAGCAAAGACACAGAAAGAATAACATACCGAGAAGCCTGTGGATTTGTCATTTGTACATCTGGCAACAGCAGCAGGGAAGCTTAGATCAGACGAAAACGAGAAAAGCAAATGAGACGACAATAAAAGAAGAGGCAGACAGAGAGGAGGCTGTAAAAACACGTAGAGCCGATTCAAAGAGCCAGTCAGTCTAAGCGGCTCCAAGGAAAAGGTTGTGATGGATCACATGAAGTCAAGAGGTTTTCATCAGAAAAATAAAAAATAAATAAAATTACAAAATGCGTTTTAGATCTGTCGAAGTTAACACGTTAGCTTAAAACATGTTTAAAATACATTTAACCTTTTGTATAATAATCGGTTTTGGAACAATATTTATTGTGGAAAACACTTGAATTGAAATCATTTCTTTTCAGTTAAAAATGTATATATTTTCCAGATAATATATAAATAATTTGCTTTGGTTTCAATGCTGTTATTTATTATTTAGTTTATATATATATATATATATATATATATATATATACATATACTGTATATATGACAACACTTTGTCTATAAGAGGAAGAGAGGAAAAGAGGAAGATTTTGTAGTTCTTTGTAAAATGTGAAGTAAAATTAGTGGTCAGAAAATTTGAGAAGAATTTTGCAAAACAAACCAAAAAAACAGATGGAAATAAATCAGTGAAATGAATGAAAAGGAAACCTGCCTTTTCATGAAGGACATAAAGAAAAACACAGTTGGACAATTTCCCATCTCCACTCCTTCACCTAGTGTGACACCAAAATACAAAGCAGGAAAGAAAGAAAAAGAAAAGAGGGATTTTACAGGGTGTTTTACGCAAATAAAAGCACCAGGTGAAGGGTGAACACCAGTCACCCACACACGTGCATCAGGGTGTAGCTCTCACTTTTGGTTTGTACTGATGATGCTTGCCTGAGGTTGTTTCAGTGTCGCCAGAACTTTTGTTTCTGTTTGTTTGTGCACGTCAAGTTCTTTTTTGAGCTGTTTTAATCCTGAGGTGTGTCTATGTTCAGTACAACAGTATTGTAGGTTTTGTTCAGTAAATATTGACAGCCATTCATGGATTTTCTCTCTCTTTCTTCTTCCAGTTTCCTATGGGATGATTACACCGTGGACGTCCGCATTAATGACTACCTAGACATCATCTGCCCTCACTACACACGTGGCGAGATCCCATCCCAGGAGGCCGAGCGATACGTGCTCTACATGGTGGAGTTGGAGGACTACGAGAACTGCAAGCCGCAGTCCTTCGACCAGCTGCGCTGGGAGTGCTCCAGGCCTTTCGCTCCTCACGCTCCAGAGAAGTTCTCAGAGAAGTTCCAGCGCTTCACTCCCTTCACTCTGGGCAAAGAGTTCCGCCAGGGAGAGAGTTACTACTATATTTGTAAGTATCCACATCTGTAACCCAGTGTGGATCTTGGAACTGTGTACCACAATTAGTAATGATGTAAATGAGTAAAATCATTTATATATATATATATATATATATATATATATATATATGACATACAATACATTATATATTTTAAAAATATTTACATGTATATATTTATATTCATATAATTTGTATTATATATAAATATATTTAATATATAAACATAACATATTTTTCTTAAATACATACATGCATGTGTGTGGATTTATATATGCATAATAAATATACAGAGTACACACACACACACACACATATTATGTACACAAAATCTTTTATTTTGGATGCGATTAATCGTGATTAATCGTTGCCCAGCACTACAAAAAAATAAAATAATACCAAAAAAAAAAACAAACATAAAATAGGAAATTTTATCATAGAGGTGACCCCTGAAAACCTTCATCATCATTAAGAATTCAATATATATAAATTACCTTTAAAATATGTTTAAAAATATTTTTGAAAATAATTAGTTATGTATTCAAAGTGTGAGTTTTTCAAATTTTTCCAAACCTTATAAAACAAAACATGACTACAAAATGTATTTGCATTTATAAGCACATTAAGTGTATATTTGTAGGGCTTCAGATTCCAGTTCTAAATTTGTACTCTATTTTCCACAGCCAAGCCTCTTCACCATCATGGACAGGAGTGTTTGAGACTGAAGGTGGATGTAGTTGGACCTCATGGTAAGTCAGATCAGTTTTTTGCATTTCCAGCTAGACTTTTTACTGGATTACGCAGACAATGAAGTCTTACTAAGAGTCCAACTATATCATTTAATTTTCTAGGTTCCAAGAACAAGAAGAATACCATGGAGAAAGATGAGGAATTAGAAGGGAAGATGGCTGCTGGTGGAGTCCATAACCCATCAAACAGGCTTCCAGCAGGTGAGCACTTCATATCTGTCACTCTTCTCCTCACTTCTGGCAGCGTGTCCGTTTGCTTTAGAAAACATGTGGAATTTTTTGACTTCGTAAGCCAAGAGTGACATTACGCAAGTTACATAGTCGTGAAATATACTCATCATCCTTCTCTTCGTCTACTTTCAGATGACCCTATTGCCATGATCCCAGTTGTGCAGAGGAGCGTGGGCAGTTCGGGTGTTCGCATTGCTCCCGTCTCAAGTTTCGTCACGTTGATCTCTATATTCCTCTTCCTGCTTCTCCACTGAGCCTAATATAAGAAGACTTTATGGACGCTGGTCTGTTAGGACCCAAAAGACTGTAATGCCGGTGCTGGTTATCGGCTCTGAAAATAGATTTTATACGAAGAATTTTTATACAAACTGAAGTTTTGGTGCTGGCGTGCAAGTTGCTGAGTGACGTGTTTGTATTTGTGTTTGCGAGAGTGATGTGACCAGAGAAAGCTGTTTTTGAAGAACCTTCTCTCTTTTTTTTTTTAAGAGTATTTACCGTTCTCTGATTCTTTTCCCCATCAGCTCTTTTTGATTTACTTTTGTAGATCGTATGTGTTCATTCTACCTTAAAATTCATCACAAATTTATTTACCAATGTGATGCAGAATAAACCATCAGCTGTATAACTAGAATTGTGATCACAAGGGTGAACAATAGGTTAGATATTGTGTTTGATAGAGACCTTCGCTCTACTGTACCGATTTGAGCCAAAGATCACAGGATTTATCTTAAAACTGACCCTGATCTTGCACCATATAAAGAATTGATGTTTGTGCATATAACAGTGTTTGTAAATCTAGAACAGTTATCAAGCATTGGTGTTTCCTGTGTTTTGGATCTGGTGTTGCTGTAGTTTCAGTTGGTTTCTGTGATGTAATGTGAACACACCCTACAAAATGTACTGGCACTAATGTATAGATGAGATCAGAGGTTTTTTTAAAACAACATTTGGTTTTGAACAGGAATGTTTGGTTGTGCTGTTTGTGTTTTGTGTGCGAGAGAGAGAGAAGCTGGACTTCTGACAGAGAGCACAACATGCACAAACAAATACAAACGGTTTAATAAATTCTCTCAAATAAGTTAAAAGAACAATTTCTTTTGTAAAATATTGTGTTTTGTACTGTATTGGTTTATAAACTTGTAAATAGTTGTGTAAAAATGTACATATTGAGAGTTATATAAAATAAAGACGTTTGTTAATTATGAAAATGTGTGGAAAGTTGTTTTTATATAGAAAAAAACAGAAACAGACATATTTTCTGTGAAATTTGTTGAGGCCTCAGAGTAAAGTTTGACGCTGTCAAAACACTGTTAACACTCTCACTGTCAAACTTTCTTCCTGTCCTCTTTCATTCCATTTTCATCTCTTTTTCCTGGCCAGGACTTCACAGCTTTTAACCAAACATTCAAATAGGGGTGAGATGAATGAAAAAAGAGAGGGAGGTTTGGATAGTAAAGTGGCACTTGGGTGCCAGAACGTAACTTGCTCATTTTCCTTGGCCTCAGCTTTTTCTGGGACATTTGAGAACATTAAACTCAAGATGTGTCTTCTCTATTTAACCACATGTCAATGGAAAATTCATCATTTTGTTTGAAAGTATGAAGCGAATGTTTGCGGCAATAACATCTAAAGATGTTCATGTGGACTCGCTATATGGCGGTTTGTCAGGTATGGCTATTTTTGGCAACCTGGAGTTTTAGAAAACATTTTAATTTTTATTATTTATACAAAACTTACATTTTTTATTTACATACATATTTGTGAGAGAATTTGAGTGAAAGGAGTCATCCTTAGAATAAATAACTGACTTTGTCTTGCTTAAGATAATTCATAGCTAGCATTTTCTGTATTCTCAACATAATATTTTTATTTTTGCAGAATTTGTCAACATTACATTTTGTACCTTACACTGTGAAAATTTTCTATAGTGATATTATTCCTTTATTTTCTCAAATTTGTGATGCTTTGTCCCATTTCAACTCATGCGTGTTCTTTAGTACATTAACATTTGACAAAATTACAACTTCAAAATAGGCACTAGTAATATAAATCATGACATTGAAATCTCAGTGACATAAATGACATTTGTTTAGATCACTTTGTTTAGGTAGGCCAATCATATTAAAGCAATCATTCTATAATTTCTATAACAATAAATTCTCCAAAATGGTCAAAGAGTGCAAAAACTAAATTAAGAAAGCATATGTTTCTAAGACAGCATTAGTACAGTTACATGAGAGAGAAAACTGTTGAAATCTTTGGGTTTTAATATCAACCACAGGGGCACTAAACGAGCTACACGTACAAATATTCAGTGTGGTTAAAACACTACGCGTTATGTATATAGTTCATAAGGAGATTGTTGTTGACTTCAGGAGAGTGCACACTCAGCATGCTCCTCTGACCATCAATGGTGCGACTGTGGAGAGAGTGAGCAGCACCAAGTTCCTGGGTGTACACATCACAGAGGACCTCTCCTGGACTAACAACACTGCAGCACTGGCCAAGAAAGCACAGCAGCGTCTCTACTTCCTCCGCAAACTCAGAAGAGCCAGAGCCCCGGCCCCCATCATGTGCACCTTCTACAGAGGCACCATCGAGAGCATTCTGACTAGCTGCATCACTGTGTGGTATGGCGCCGCCTGCAACGCGTCCTACCGCAAGAGCCTTCAACGGATAGTGAGAGCAGCTGAGAAGATTGTTGGTGTCTCTCTCCCCTCCCTCCAGGACATCTACAGCACCCGTCTCACCCGCAAAGCCCTCTGCATTGCAGGTGATCCCACCCACCCGTCACATAGCTTCTTCAGTCTGCTGCCATCAGGGAGGAGACTGCGGAGTCTCCAGGCCAGGACCAGCAGACTGAAGGACAGCTTCATACATCAGGCTGTCAGGAAGCTCAACTCTCTCCCGACTCTGCCCCCCCTCCCCTCTTTTGCCCCACGCACCTCTGAACTCTGACCCTCTGACACACCTCCCCCTCCCACTACACACTGTGACCAGCACCAGTCACTTTTGTACAGCATTGGACTGACCTCATTCAACTACCTCTTCTGACAGTTTGAATAAAGACTGCTCTCTGAGCTTTGTCACTTTTAAATGGACTGATAAGCTCTTTTGCACTACACCAATTATATCTGCACTGTTTGTTTATTTCACTGGTTTGCACTCTATCTACCATGTGCCTTATGCTACTTCATCTATTTTTTACTTGTCCTTATTTGTATATTTGTAATAGTTGCATTTATATATATATATATATATATATATATATATATATATATATATATATATATATACATATGATTTGTATTTATCTGTATTTTTACGTTCTACTGTTAGTGTTTAGTGTTATCTGTATGCACCAAGGGTCTGAGAGTAACGCAATTTCAATTCTCTGTATGTATATACAGTACATGTGGCAGAACTGACAATAAAGCAGACTTTGACTTGACTTTGACTTTGACTTTGATAACAATGAGCCCTTAAACTCTTTTGGGCAGCTCTTCACCTAAAGCTTGTACTTAAAAAAAAAATAAAAACTACATCTCACTATACAAACTATACAACAAACTCTCATTATATTCAAAGGAATATCTCTGTCAATCATCGTAAAATTACACCGCTATTTCACTACACAACCAGACTACAAAATGACGTGCGTGCGCAGCGTTCGGCGATAACCAATCAGAGTGAAGGAATCGATCCACAGCGATTACAAACACGGAAGTTGAGAAGGTGGACGATAGCGTTGCACTAGAGCAGGATTCATAGGTTTTATGAATATAATTTGCTTCGCTTGATTACACAGGTGTCTGAATAAAAGTACAGATCATTTTTTCGCGTTTTCAGTCTATGGATTTTCTGCAGCTGCTATCATGTGCGTGCATCATATTCACCGTCGGGATGTTCACGACGGGATTGTAAGTAATTTACGTGTGTTATACTTGATATTTATAAACAGTCATATCACTTATAATGTAGCTGAGCTAAACTGTACACACTTGCGGGATTTCATAATCTTCACATCTGGTGACATCTCGCGCCTAATAGAATCTGACTTCACTCAAACTTAATAAACAGCCTCCTTACAGAAATGTACCATGGTAACAAAAGTTTCCGCCAACATACTATACTTATTGTTACTACTGATATTAGCCAACACTGACATCAAAAACATCGCATATTATTAGGATTTTACAGATGCAAGCAACAATAATTGTAGTATTTATGGTATTTTGCCTGAAACCATGGTACATTTTAACAGCTATATTCTCTGTGTGTATGTAAGCTGAGCATGTAAACATTTGGGAGGTTGTGCAGGGCACCTGAAGCAAACGAAATTCACCATATGTATTAACTTACAGTGGAAATGATAAAATATATGGTTTGCATATGCATAACTTTCTGTATCTATGCTTATCTTGCAAGATAATGTTCCTCTCATTACATGTCCTCTCTGCATTTGCAGGACAGACTTGAAGAAAATGAAGGCTACACAGAGTGCAGATAACGTACAGTTTCTGCCATTCCTCACCACATGTTTGAAGTATGCATTTGATATTTGACACTTGTAGCTTTCATTCGGTAATGTTGTATATGTGAATGCAACTTCATGCACGCATTGTGCATGGATTTCAGTTAGGCTGATGATACACAGGGCAACTTTTTAAGCAATGTTGCCATCAACGGGCAACCAGGTGAGACACAGGGCCCATGACCGATCTAAAATATCCAGATAGGGTTTTGTTACCCATTCTCAATGGGAAAGTGCCCAAGCAACACTGCTCAAAAAAAGTTGCCCAGCAAAATTGCTCAAAAAGTTGCCCTTTGTATCATCAGCCTTAGTCTGAATGATCATGTTTCTCTGTGTGTGTTTTAGTAATCTAGGTTGGCTGTACTATGGATTATTAAAGGGAGATGGAACGGTGATATCTGTAAACATCATTGGGGCCTTTTTACAGACCTTATACATCATCACCTACTGTCATTATACCAAAGACAAGGTTTGTCATTCAGCACTGTCTTCTTATTAATTTTTATTTATTTATACAGTGGGGTCCAAAGTCTGAGACCACTACCTTCTGTTTGCATTTTTAATATTTTAATATTAAATATTAATGTAATATTTTAATTACAAATGATGTGATCAGCATTACAGTTTTGAAAAGTCGAAGTGAAAAATTAATACACCATTTTTTATTTCATATTACATTACCAGGATAACAGTTTGAATGAATTTTATTAAAAAATTAAGTTAAATATATTGATATCAAGTTATATTATTTGGATGATAATGAATACTATATTTTTTACAAGTTACATTATAAGCACAACATTTTGAGTGATCATTTTAATTTTAAAATTAATACAGGCATTTTAATTACATATTATCAAAATACTAGTTTGAGTGAAAAGTTTCATTTATAAGTTTATTTAAAAAGTTATATTTTTAGAATGCCAAAAGTTTACATTTTAAAATTTAATTGAAAAATGAATGAAAGCTTGAGTTGAGTGAAAAATTGAATTAAAAGCTTTAAAGTTTAGATCCATGTTTAAGTCAAATTTGATCCCAGATTTTTTTAATGCGTGCTCAGACATTTAACTCCACTGTATACAACAAATGAAAATTTCTGAAATAAGACGTTTTATGAGTGATCTGAAAATAGTCCAAATGTGCAAAATAAATGGTCAAATTACTTTGCTGTGTCTGTGTGTGTTTCAGAGGCGAGTGTTCTCGCAGACACTGGCAATGGTGAGTGTGTTGTGTGTAGGCTGGGTGTATTTTACTGTGGTTATTCCTTCTGGAGAAGCTCAACTCTCTCAGCTGGGCCTGACCTGCAGTGTGTTTACCATCAGTATGTACCTCTCTCCACTCGCTGATCTCGTGAGTATACACCTATACATTTAACCAGCATTAATTCTGTTTAAATACACAGTCAGAAATTACCTGCACATATTTACTGAGAATCACATGAACATGGAATGAACACACTGCAAATGCACCACAAGCTTGTATCAGCCTTGTAGCATATTACCAGCACAGTCAATGAAATTTCTAGAGTAGATTTATGTAACTTTTTACTTATCTCACTTGCACTGTGTTAGAAAATTAAAGAAGTTATGCATATTTAATTGTATACATGTTAACTATGTTTAGAAAAAAATGTAGGTCAAGGTTCATATGTGTAGAACTTTGAAAAGTGCTGATGGAAGTGCTGCACATCAGATAAATTAAAACAATATGATAAAATAATTAAAAGAATGATCATGAATAAGCCTGAGAAAAAATAAAAATGACAGGAAATGCACCTCATAATAGAACATATTTAAATATATTCAATTGCATACATTAAAGGCAGGGTAAGCAATTTCTGGAAGCCAATGTTGATATTTGAAATCACCAAAACAAACACGCCCCTACACCACAAGGGTCTCGCCCCTATTTTGATAGATCCGCCCCACATATATGTAACCTACGCAACCCAGGCAACGATTAGTTCTGTGAAACATAAGCCGCTTTTCCACCGAAATTACCTGGAACAATATGTCCCAGGAACTTTTTTTTTTCCCCCAGACCTGTTGCTGTCTGCGTTTCCATCGTGGTCTAAAGTACCGAGAAGATTAGGCAAATAGTCTGGTGACGTAACGTTAGGTCGGCGC
Organism: Tor tambroides; assembly: GCA_021397915.2. Classification (NCBI taxonomy): domain Eukaryota; kingdom Metazoa; phylum Chordata; class Actinopteri; order Cypriniformes; family Cyprinidae; genus Tor; species Tor tambroides. The sequence goes on from JAFVLL020026066.1 coordinate 65,754, forward strand.
ATGTTTCTCAATACCAAGTACACAAATTTCGGACTTGCATCCTCGGTAGTTCGGACTTCATGAGTTAGACTCGGGAGTGTGAACTCCCATGGACGACGCAAGTCCGGTAATTCTGCAAAGAGCAACGTACTTGATAACGTCAGTCAGCTCGCCTTGGCTGCTGCAATCTTCCTCACTGTATTTACAGACAAAATATATTAAACACCACTGCCTCTTTTCATTTTCATTTAAACATATTAATAGAACATCATAATAGAAATCTTATGTTTAACCACTACAGACACATCAGAGCCAGCGGCAAATGTCAGAAGGACTAGCCGAGGTTATGCTCGTCTCTTCGGGATACATGAGCACTGAGCGCCCAGTGATTGCGTGGATCTCACGTCTCCGAAATCGGAGAAGCACATTTTCAAATAGGTGCTGTTTTTATAAATAAACCGCAGATTTGAGTTTTAAACAACTACATTCTCGGC